>JBCNJP010014144.1:0-11357 GCA_039602395.1 Deinandra increscens subsp. villosa | reverse complement strand
AGAGTCACAAACTGCTTTACTAGGGCCGGAGTTTCGTACTTGTTTGACAAGAAGAAGACCCAAGTAAATCGCGAGTAGTCGTCCACTATCACGAGGCAGTATGAGAACTTGCTGATAAAACACGAGATGATCTTACTACAGCATGATTCGGTAAACGGATAGCAACAAGATGTAAATAAAGCTTTGCTTTATTGATTCACTTAGAGATTACAAGTAGAGAGAGAACCACACTCAGTTTACACACAGTTAAGAGTTGTAGAATGACAGAACTGACTAACTCTCTCTAACACGAACTATTTATAGTTACTTAGTCATAAGCCAGCGGATCACCAGCAGACCATCTGGTCCGCCGTATCAACTGGTCCGGCGGATCATGTGATCCGGCCAGATGACTAACTAACTCACACAGAAGCTCTAGATTAGATACAATACACGAGACACAACGTTAGCATAGGAATATGCTCTAACAAACTCCCCCTTAACGTGTAGTGTATCTATATTCTAACTAAACTTCAGTCTTCAATCTTCAACAATGTTGCATCCGATCGACAACTTGAAATCTATGTCAGAATCAGAGCTTGCATGGCTGGATCAATCTTGAACAAATCTTTGAACTTCAAGATCCACTTGCGAAAGATATAACATACTCCCCTTTTCACCATGCTTGAGTCGTCTCACTCAGATAACCTGCAATTTCAGAAGACAGAAACGCGGTTTTCCTTTTCTTTTGAAAATTAATTTAATCTTGGCGCAAAACTTCTCTTCGAGAATCCAAGATATGGTTTTGAAATTTTGAATTTGTATCATGTATCGATCGGTCGAAAACAAATAAGAAACAAAATCTTTTTGGCTTTTTGAAACTTTATATCAAAACACACCTAAAATCTTTTTGAATTTTTCAGATATGAAACATAAATGCAATACAGAATCAAACACTATTTTTGTCTTTTGCGAGAAAGATCACAACTTGGGATCATATTGGTCATAACATGCTGAACTACACTTCAATTTCAATTACTTCAGCACATAAGTCATGTCGATTACTGGTATAATCTGTCCATTCTAAACTCAGGCACAATCATACTCATACCATCTGGATATGTTATTGTATTGATTAGATTTGCATTGACCAGTGTACCCCACACTATCAGACATACTCAGATATGTTTTTGCTCTTTATATCACACTTTGTGATTTCATTTGTGATTTAATCACATAATGATTGTATTCATGATTCAGTCAACTGTGTTCCATGCAAAAAGAAATAAGAACGTTAAATCGTCTACCTTAAGGTCGATCTTTCGATACGCAGATAAGGCCTCGGATTTAACAAAATAAGAAAATAAAACAAGTTGAAATTGTATAACCCAACAACAATCAGGTCGGTACTCCCGTACACGCAGAGAAAGTCCGATGAGTTATACGAAACACCAAAGAAAATAAAGCAGAACGTCAAACGAACAACGATCAGGTCGGTCTTTCGACACGCAGAGAAAGTCCGATCGTTTGACAAAATAAGGAAAATCAAACAAGTTTAAATCTTTGCAAAATGAACACATGTATACACAGTGACTTCTCATTTTCTTTTTCACATATCTTTTCTTTGATATCATGAGATATGCATCAAGATGTTGTCCACTTGGTCAAGCATTAGTATTTAGTGTTTATCACATCTGAATACTTTCTGATTTAATGCCGAGCCTACCAAGTACATCAAACAATGATCTTATGGCTTTTTCATCTATTTTATCCATGAGTCAGACACGTAAGCCAATGTACCATCATTTCCCAATCATGTCAGATACAATTTCTCATTTTTCAATGTTTTTGAATTTTTCCATTTTTCGATGTTTTTGTATTTTTCATTTTCTCCCCCTTAAAATGAAAACTCTATTTTTGTATTTTTCATTTTAACAAACTCAAAAACACAACGACACTATTTTTGGCTTTTCAATTTTCTCCCCCTAAACTACATACAAAATGTAAAAGAAAGAAAATTGACCAATCGATACTGATACCTGTCAGGTTTAGCTTTCAGAAAAATTCAGTGTGAAAAATGATATCACATGTAATGTAAATTAAGAAACGCAGAATACTCCTCCATCAGCAACTTTGCAATCACCAACGGGTCTTCTAGGAATACCTGCACACTGGTTTAAAAATTAGTACTCAAATGACCCGAAGCACACAGCTTCTGGTCGACCAGTGTCTTCCACAAAGTCAGTTGCAGCTTTGCTAACCACTTTAGGTCGCCACTGCATTACAGTTTTCTCAGTATGAACTGAGTCATCATCCTGTGATGAACCATCAGACTTTGAAACATTTTTGACAAATTGTTTCTTTTTGAAAATTGGTTTGGATGATGGAGACTCGGTATAAATTTTGCCAGATTCATCAATTATAGTGGCAGATTTGTTTGAAAACTTTTGTTTATCATTTTCAGGACAATCCTGTGCCATGTGTCCCTCTCGGCGACATTGATAGCACAAACGATATGATCGTTTTGATTGTGGTTTGCCCTGAAAAACATGACACCTATCCTCAGACTCAAAACTATCAGAATAATCATCAAAGACTTGAAACCTATTGGCATGTACCCATTTGGAAGTAGGACTTCGAGGAGTAGAATTTGAACCAGATGAAGAAGATTCTTTGATCTGCTGACCAATTGTAGAAGAACCTTCAGAGACATCTTTCTTCTGATTTTTACCCTTGAATCCTTTCTCCATGGTAGAAATGAAGACTTGAGCCAAATGGTAGATTTGTTCCAAGCTTGTATCTTTCTTTTCTTTTGAAGCCTTCTTTGAGATGTTCTTCTTGTCTTTCTTTGCAACTTTCTTGTTTCCACTACCCAAACCACACTGTTTGTAACCTGGCAGTGTTGATAAATCAACTTCCGAACGTGAAGGACCAGATTTTGCAGCTTGATTGAATGCAGCTTTGATATCCTTCAATTTGTTAGTTCCAACCAAGTTTGCTGCAATCCTTTCTTCATTCAACTGCTTCTCATCTTTTTCAACTTTATTTCCACTAGAAAGAATGGTTGTATCTGCTATAAACCCACCAGAAACAAACTTTGATGTAGATTGATCAACCACACTTTCCTCCTTCTCCTCTGTCTTCGTCGATTTCTTAGAATTCTTCAAATCTGACTTCTCAGTTGCAAACTCAGAATAATCTTGTGTTGCATCAGGAGAACTAAAATCATTAAGAGCATCAGTTTGAATAACAAGATGTGGATTTTGATTGAATTCTTCTCCTCCAAACACCTTCTTGAAGTTGTCGTCTTGACACAAATAACTTGTAAAAGAATGAGAATTCTTCAAGTTATGCAATTGACGATTGAGATCGAGAATTTCAACTTTCAAATCAGCTATGATCTTCTGAGCTTCAGCAAGAACTTTTTCTGATTGAATCAATTGCTCAGATGTGGTGTTGACTAGTGATTTTTCTCGTCTCATCCCATCATGAGCAGCATGCACTTCTTTGGTAACTTTATCTACTCTTTCCTTATATATCTCAATATTCCTTGTTTGACATGAACTCCTCATTCTCATGTTGAAGTTGTAACTTTTGTTGATCATGCTGAATACATCTTTCTGACAATTGTTTCTGAACATTCTCTAATTCTATCACCAACACACTCTTTTCCTTGAGTAACTCTGCATTTGTTTTGCAAACTTCATTAAATTCCTGACATTTCTTGATGAAACTCTCCAATTCTTCATCCTTTCGTTTAATTTCAACAGATTGACATTCTATTTCCTTTATCAAACCTTTAATTCGACTATCCTTTTGTGAACAAAATTCACACACGGATTCATAACCACCCATTTCGGAATCAGAATGACTTGAAGCAGATTTACTGGTCTCAGATGTATACCCACTCGATTCAACCTCAATATTTGCCATCAATGCATAACTGTCTTGAGAATGAACCACGAATGCAGATTCATCTGGAAAATCTTTAGCCCAATCATAACCTTCTTCAGTTTGAGATATCATAGCTTTTGCGTCAGGTTTATCAGATTTACTCTTATCAGATGATGATTGAGAACACTCACGAGCAAAATGTCCAACCTTGGAACAATTGTAACACTTTACTTTAGATTTATCCAAACCCAATTTCCTATTTCCTGGAACAAAAGAATTCTTTCCATGTTTCTTGATAAATCGTCTTCCTTTTTCAACCATCATTGCAAATTGCCAATGCAAATCTAATTCAGTTAACTGATCATCATCCAGCTGTTCTAACTCAGTTCCACTTAAACCAGCATCACTAACTTGACCGAAAATCGATCCAGACGATGAAGATATAAAAGCAGATAACAAAGCAGCTAGATCTTCGGTTGCTTGATTAGAAGTTGACTTACTTGATGATTTAGCAGGAATAGTAAAACTGCATCCTGAAGAATACCCACCATTATCTGATTTTCCAGCAAGAAATGCTGTTACTGGTGGATTACTGCTTGAAATAGAATTTGATTTGGCTTTAGCATGAGCAGTAGCAGAATTCTCTCCAAAATAAACTGCAGGATTTTGAACCGATGGAATTGCTGACTTCTTTACAAGTAATTCCATTTCTCGAGCTTGTAACTTGCTTAACAATTGATTGAAAGTCCAACTTGAATAATTTGGATCATTAGAAAGCATCATAACAAAATTCTCCCATGTTTCCGGTAAAGCTTCCAGAAATTTTTCCTTCAAGTCATCTTTTTCTTTCTGGACTCCTACAATATCGAGTTCATTAATCAGATGAGAAAATCTAGAAATCAAATCTGCAATACTCTCTTTTTCACAATGCTGGAAGTTATCAAACTCCTTTAACAAAACTTTCTTTCGACTCTTCTTATATTGCTCGTTTCCTGCACATCTATCCTTCAATGCATCCCATAAGGTTTTTGATGTTGTGCAGTTTTTGAATTGATGCAAAAGTTCTCTTGGTAATGCCATTGTGAGATTTGCATAAGTTTTCTTTTCTCTGGCATAAACTTTTCTTTGATCTTCATCAAGATCACTTCTTGGAATTGGTTCTCCATTTTTCTTAGGATATGTATAATCTTGTTCAATAGAAATCCACAAATCAATGTCAAGAGCATTAACAAATGATTCAAATCGTTGCTTCCAATTCTCATAATCCTCCAATCGAAGTAACTTAGGAACTTTCTGAGTTGTTCCTATCTCGTTATCATAGTTCAATATGGCTTGCATTGATGATTGAACAGCTGAAAAAGCGTGAAAATCACTCATTTTGAAATTTCAATACCGAATGCGAAAACTTAAAACTGAAAAACGGGCGTCTTCCAAGCGGATTTTGGGGGTCAAAACTTGACGGTACTGGCCGTAGGCTGGTACACGTTCTAGATCTCTGAAAGACGAACGTTTTGGCTGGTATTAGGTTCCGTAACTCCAAACGGTTTGCAAGTTACGTCAGTTTTAGTGAAGATATGTATTCTGCCAGCGGACCAACACAACTTGGCGGATCAAAATACTATCAGCAGACCAGTTCCGGATCAAATTAACAAAGCGGATCAGATATGTACTAGCGGACCAGATTCCGGATCAGATTTCGTCCGGCGGACCAAATTTCGTACGGCGGATCAGATTTTGATACGGCGGATCAAAACTGGTACGGCGGACCAAAATTTTCAGCGGATCACACTGGTACGCTGCAACTGTCGCGGATCAGACTGATGAAGATTGCTGGGCGGACCAAACGGCGGATCAGACTGTTCAACCGGCGGATCAGATGCAGAAAAACACAAAAATCGACTGATTTTCACAGATTTCGACAATTGAAGCTAGATACTGGATCAGTATGATGCGAAAACACTCCAGGAACATCCAGAAATCATTTTTATCCTCGGAATCACTCAGAAGTATGAAAAATTGATGAAAAACGTAGAAAACCAAACTTTCTCTCTCTAAAATTTCGAAAACTTACCAAATCACAGCAGTAGAGCAACCTGGATTGCTCTGATACCACTTGATAAAACACGAGATGATCTTACTACAGCATGATTCGGTAAACGGATAGCAACAAGATGTAAATAAAGCTTTGCTTTATTGATTCACTTAGAAATTACAAGTAGAGAGAGAACCACACTCAGTTTACACACAGTTAAGAGTTGTAGAATGACAGAACTGACTAACTCTCTCTAACACAAACTATTTATAGTTACTTAGTCTTAAGCCAGCGGATCACCAGCAGACCATCTGGTCCGCCGTATCAACTGGACCGGCGGATCATGTGATCCGGCCAGATGACTAACTAACTCACACAGAAGCTCTTGACTAGATACAATACACGAGACACAACGTTAGCATAGGAATATGCTCTAACACTTGCTGACACTCTGTACCTGCATAGGACCAAACAAATCCATATGTAAGAGTTGAAGCACAGAAGAGACAGAATTTGTAACCTTTGGACGATGTGGCAGTTTGTGCTGCTTCCCCTTAGCACATGCCACACACTTTTCTACTGAAGTGAAGTCTGTGATCGGAAGGTTTCTGACATGCTCTCCTTTAGCCAGCTTGGATAAATTCTTCATGTTTGCATGTCCCAGACGACGATGCCACAACAATGCAAGATTTTCATTCTGTTTTGATATAAGGCAAGCTTCTTCTGACGAAGGAGGATTGCTCAAGTTGAGAAGATATGAGTTTGAACGTCTTGGAGTGCGCATAAGTACACACTCCTCAGGTATCTTCACACCTGGCTTCAGAATAATACACTCCTTCTTATTGAACATCACAGAAAAGTCTCTGTCACAGATCTGAGAAACACTCAGCAAACTGTGCGACAGTTCCTCCACATAATGAACGTCAGAAAATGACAGATTACCGCTCCGCACCACACCTTTCTTACTGATTCGACCACCCACTCCCCCTACAAATGAAACTCCACCTCCATTGAAATCCTCTACGTCTTCCAAGAGAGACAGATCTCCGGTCATGTGTCGGGAGCAACCACTATCAACATACCAGAGATTGTTGACAGATCTTCTAGGCTGTCCCTTGAGGTTCTCAGCAGCAACAACGTACGCTTCCTTGTCTTCTATCTCAGTCTCCTCAGGCTTTTCCTCATCAGTGACCACAAAAGCATGATGTTCTTCATCACCCTGTTCAGCAGTAGCAATCAAAGCATGTGACAAACTAAGATCCTTCATCTGGGGGGAGTTCCCTCAGCTGGGGGGTCCAGTCATAACCACCACCTCCCTGAACCACCAATGCCTTGTCTTCTCCTTTACCTTTTACCTCAGCTGCCTTCTTCTCTTCAACCCTCTCTTTCTTTGGCTTCGTGCATTCCCTGGCAAAGTGACCATACTCATCACAATTGTAGCACCTCAGCTTTGACTTGTCAAACCCCATTCTGATTTTATCCTGATCCTTCCAGACGTTCCTTCCAGTTTTGGCCATAAATTTCTTGGCTCTGAAAACAGCCATGGCCATTTGCCAAGACACATCTAGCATCTCCACGTCCTCAGGATTTATCTGATTAAGATCACCGGCCACCATATCAGAAGGTACAAGATTCCCGGCCACAAGGGCATGATAGCTGTTCATGAAACCCATTCCAAGGGCAAAGTTTGGATCATTGACATCACCAGAGTTGACACCACCGCTTGAACTTCCTTGAGGCTGTACCACAAATGCATTACCCATTGAAACTGAACCTGATCCACTCCCCGAAGCTTTTCCTTCATGCTTACCTTCAACTTCTTCAGATAACAGAGCCTGATTCAATTTCCCTGCCAAACTTAATGAGCTTATGTGGTTTAGCTCTCTCTGCTTATCATCTATCATTTTTGACTTCAGTTTGTTAATTAGTTCATCCAAAGTCACTTCAGTCAGTCTATTGTTGTCTTTGATGATGGATATGTTGGTGTTCCAAGATTTAGGCAGACTGTTTAGCAACTTCAAATTCTTGTCTTCAGTGTCCGGCTCCACACCATAACTGGACATCTCTGCCATCAAGGACACATACCTCTGAACTTGAGCCTCAAAATATTCACCCTGGATATGGTTGAACAAGTTAAACTTCTGCTTCAACATCTGCTTCCTACTAGCCTTAATATCCGGATTTCCTTCATAAGCAACAATCAAAGCGTTCCACAGTTGCTTTGCTGTTTTGCAGTGCTTGAACCCTTGAGCGATGTCTGGAGTTAGGGCCATAGTCATTATTGCAAAAGCTCTCTCTGCCTTGTTGCACCTCTCCCAGTCATCATCATCATATTCATCCTCTTTCTTCTCCTTCCCAGCATTTGTTCCCGTTGTGTGAGTAGGCGTGTACGGTCCATTGAGAACAGCCCTCCATAGTCTCAGATCCACACTCTTCAAATGATTTTCGAATCTGTACTTCCACTCTAAGAAATTATCCGCTGAAGTTAGTCTTGGCGGACGAGTTATAGATCCGATCTCGAAATCCAGTTTCTGGTACATGCTCGGCTCAAAATCCATTTCAATAGCTTGGGTAACTTAACCTAAAGTCCAAAAGTCCAAAAAATCACTGATTACGATCAAAAACCCCTGATTACGATCGCAGCACCCTGATTACGATGACACGTGGCAGTCGTAAACAAGCACCGCCTTAAATAAATCGCAAACACCGAATACGATTTCTGATTACGACTACGGAGTCGTAAACACCGTTTCCGATTACAAACAACTCGTAAACACTCCTTTACGATTAGAACAAATCGTAAACACCAGTACAGATCAGGTACACTCGTAAACACCTTTTGTAAAGTCGTAAACAACCAATCTTCAACCAGAAACAGTCGTGAACACCCAATAACCCAGAAATCTTCGAAGAACAGCAGCACCTCAAGTCGTAAACCCCAAAAACACACTTGAAACCTCAAAATCTTGAACAAAAACCCAGAAATACTCTTGAATCAATATCGTGAGAGCCTCGAATCTAAGATTCTTGGCTCTGATACCAATTGTAGGTCCGAAAAAATACCCGAACACACGATATTTGATCGTGAATGAGTGCGGAATCCTCAAACACGATTGATCCAAGAAACAAGTAGAAGAAAATAGATTCAATCTAAGATAAAGATTGAATCTTGAATGAAAACCCTCTAACTTGGAAGCTGATTGGAAATAGAAAACAAGAAGAAATCATAAATAGTATTTTGTATTTGAAAAGCTTAAACATAAACAATGACAAGAGAGGCTTATATAGCCCTTACAAGAATCGCAAACCTAGCTAGAAGCCCACATGGCCCAATCATAATCACTAACTAGCCCAATATCTAATAAGCCCAAACACAAAGCCCACTAATGTTCATGCCTTAAAATAATAGCCCTACAGGTTTGCCACTACTTAGTTGTGTTTAGGAACCTGCTAGGTTAACCAATTCATTAGTAACACAATTGCTTAGAAACTTTAGATCCGTTAGGATATCCAACCCTAACCTTTCGACAAATTGTAGGTTAAGTCACCGATAGGTATTGAAAGTTTAAAACTAATCTTTTGAACCAAGCGTGCTCTACGTATAACAGACCATTTGAGGAACCAAAATCTCATCAACCAAACTTGTGACACTCGGTTAGAGGATGATGCATGATCCTTCGGGTGACTCATGCCCCATGCTACATGATACGTTTGGGGTCCTTATGTCTATGTAAGCAAACTCGGCTGACCACGCAGGTGCGGGCTGAAAGTAATTGGTTGGCAATTGGGGTTGGCAATATTTTCTCACTTCACGGAAGCTGAATAGGTATGTGTTTGTGAAATTGACTTTGGTTACGTCGGACATGCATATACGGAGAGCGATGAATGAAAGACACGGACCTTAGTCCCTTAAAAAGATAATTTTCATAATAATATAATCCGGCACGCAGGGTTGTTCCCCTGCTGGGTCATGACGGCGCGTCGAGTGTAACGGTTACCTAACCAAGGGGCCCTACAACTAAATGGCATTACACCACTGTATTTGCTCACTAGCAGCAGTTTTCTCCGGGGTTCGTACTCCTCACAGACGATCGCCCGGGCGGATGGTGATACTAGCCCTAAAGACCAGAAGGCAGCTAGTTTCCTGCTAGTGAATAATCTTAAGCAAGGATATAAATAATCATCCAGTCTTCCTCAACCACTGGTATGTTCTCCCAAGTAATACTAACTTCGATTTACAAAACTAAAAAAACACCATCTTATTTTGTCATTATTTTCTTTTCTTATTTTTAGTTTAGTTTAACTAACCCTCTTTATACTTAATAGATTTGGTTAGACGTCAACAGAGATAAAGTATCAAGAGCCCTCTTTTTCCTTGTTTCCTTGAACGATCTCGGTCAACTTACCACTACTATACTGCTCCACGATGGTTGCACTGCCCGTGTTATGTGGTGAAATGGTAGTTGTTCAAGTTTATTGTGTTTATAAATTTAAAAGCTTCAAATGCTAAACATGTGTCACAAAATAATGTTATATTTTTTATATACATCACTACACACCAAGCTTTTTGACGTCGCTGTCGGGGACACAAACGAGGATTTTGAAAAAAACGAAGTTAACAGCCTAACCTTTTATTTTTTTATAAGAAAAAAGAAATTTTTATTTTCTTTTAACCTTTGTATTTTTATTTTTATTTTTCTTTAACCTTTTTATTTATATTTAATTCTTCAAATCCCTCTTTATTTCTCTTAGAAATATTTCAAGATGGATCAATATCCGGAGGAATATTTCGGTTATAACGATGGATGGCCTCAATTTGTGTGGTGCAGAATCTGCGACGGCCCTCACTACTCTCGGGACTGTTACATATTAGTGAGAACTGTAAGGGAATAATTTGTGGCTTGTGTATTAAATCTTCACTTGGCGGACTATTTTGAAGGCTTATGTGATAGAATAGGTGAAAATTAGTTGGGTTATGGGTATATAGGGTCATTGGGCCATTTTAGATGTGTTTGGGCTCAATTAGAAAGTGTTTAGGGGGAGTTTAGTGGGCCTATGAGGTCAAATACGGGAATTAGAGGGATTTTAGGGTTTTGAGAGTGGCTTGTTCTCCAAGTTGGAGAATCTCTATTTAAAGAAAACCCTCCCCTCATTATTAGGTGGTTGGTTTTGTGTTTTCTCAAGGTGTAATCGAAATTCTCTCAAGGAGAATTTCGAATTCTTCAAGTGTGTTGCAACCAAGCTTTAATCAAGTGCTTCTAATCGGTTTGTGTTAATTCGTGTTTTTTTATCATCTTTTCTATAGATTTATTGTTTATGCTTGAATCATCTAGTAACACCGGATTCCGCACGGTTGTTGCTAGACATTGATATCGCGTGAGGAGAGATTTCGATCCTTACAATTGGTATCAGAGCCAAGAAACGCAAGTTTCGAGGCTCTCGCGATATCCGA
>JBCNJP010014143.1:0-11359 GCA_039602395.1 Deinandra increscens subsp. villosa | reverse complement strand
ATTGTCCCTAAACCCACTTTATTGTGCCATCATTGGTCCTAAACACAACGTATTGGTTATATGCACACATTAGTGGGACTCATTGGTCCCAACTAAACACACCTTATTGGGCCATAATTGGTCGTAAACACAACTTATTGGTTATATACACACTTTATTGGGACTCATTGGTCCCAACTCACCCTCATTGCCCTTAAACACACATTATTGGGCCATCATTGGTCCTAAACACAACTTATTGGTTATATAAGACACACCTTACTAGGACTTATTGGTCCCAACCGACCCTCATTGCCCTACTAAACACTCCTTATAGGGCCATCATTGGTCCTAAACACAACTTATTGGTTATATACACACCTTAGTGGGACTCATTAGTCCCAACTAAACACACATTATTGGGCCATCATTGGTCCTAAACACAACTTATTGGTTATATACACACCTTACTAGGACTTATTGGTCCTAACCGACCCTCATTGCCTTACTAAACACACCTTATTGCGCCATCATTGGTCCTAAACATAACTTATTGGTTATATACACACCTTAGTGGGACTCATTAGTCCCAACTAAACACACCATATTGGGCCATAATTGGTCGTAAACACAACTTATTGGTTATATAAACACCTTATTAGGACTCATTGGTGCCAACTAACCCTCATTGTCCCTAAAACCACTTTATTGTGCCATTCATTGGTCCTAAACACAATGTATTGGTCATATACACACATTAGTGGGACTCATTGGTCCCAACTAAACACACCTTTTTGGTCCATAATTGGTCGTAAACACAACTTATTGGTTATATACACACTTTATTGGGACTCATTGGTCCCAACGGACCCTCATTGCCCTTAAACACACATTATTGGGCCATCATTGGTCCTAAACACAACTTATTGGTTATATAAGACACACCTTACTAGGAGTTATTGGTCCCAACCGACCCTCATTGCCCTACTAAACACACCTTATTGGGCCATCATTGGTCCTAAACACAACTTGTTGGTTATATACACACCTTAGTGGGACTCATTAGTCCCAACTAAACACACATTATTGGGCCATCATTGGTCCTAAACACAACTTATTGGTTATATACACACCTTACTAGGACTTATTGGTTCTAACCGACCCTCATTGCCCTACTAAACACACCTTATTGGGCCATCATTAGTCCTAAACATAATTTATTGGTTATATACACACCTTAGTGGGACTCATTAGTCCCAACTAAACACACCATATTGGGCCATAATTGGTCATAAACACAACTTATTGGTTATATAAACACCTTATTAGGACTCATTGGTGCCAACTAACCCTCATTGTCCCTAAACCCACTTTATTGTGCCATCATTGGTCCTAAACACAACGTATTGGTTATATGCACACATTAGTGGGACTCATTGGTCCCAACTAAACACACCTTATTGGGCCATAATTGGTCGTAAACACAACTTATTGGTTATATACACACTTTATTGGGACTTATTGGTCCCAACTGACCCTCATTGCCCTTAAACACACATTATTGGGCCATCATTGGTCCTAAACACAACTTATTGGTTATATAAGACACACCTTACTAGGACTTATTGGTCCAAACCGACCCTCATTGCCCTACTAAACACTCCTTATAGGGCCATCATTGTTCCTAAACACAACTTATTGGTTATATACAAACCTTAGTGGGACTCATTAGTCCCAACTAAACACACATTATTGGGCCATCATTGGTCCTAAACACAACTTATTGGTTATATACACACCTTACTAGGACTTATTGGTCCTAACCGACCCTCATTGTCCTACTAAACACACCTTATTGGGCCATCATTGGTCCTAAACATAACTTATTGGTTATATACACACCTTAGTGGGACTCATTAGTCCCAACTAAACACACCATATTGGTGCCAACTAACCCTCATTGTCCCTAAACCCACTTTATTGTGCCATCATTGGTCCTAAACACAACGTATTGGTTATATGAACACATTAGTGGGACTCATTGGTCCCAACTAAACACACCTTTTTGGGCCATAATTGGTCGTAAACACAACTTATTGGTTATATACACACTTTATTAGGACTTATTGGTCCCAACTGACCCTCATTGCCCTTAAACACACATTATTGGGCCATCATTGGTCTTAAACACAACTTATTGGTTATATAAGACACACCTTACTAGGACTTATTGGTCCAAACCGACCCTCATTGCCCTACTAAACACTCCTTATAGGGCCATCATTGTTCCTAAACACAACTTATTGGTCATATACACACCTTAGTGGGACTCATTATTCCCAACTAAACACACCATATTGGGCCATAATTGGTCGTAAACACAACTTATTGGTTATATAAACACGTTATTAAGACTCATTAGTGCCAACTAACCCTCATTGTCCCTAAACCCACTTTATTGTGCGATCATTGGTCCTAAACACAACGTATTGGTTATATGCACACATTAGTGGGACTCATTGCTCCCAACTAAACACACCTTATTGGGCCATAATTGGTCGTAAACACAACTTATTGGTTATATACACACTTTAAAGGGACTCATTGGTCCCAACTGACCCTCATTGCCCTTAAACACACATTATTGGGCCATCATTGGTCCTAAACACAACTTATTGGTTATATAAGACACACCTTACTAGGACTTATTGGTCCCAACCGACCCTCATTGCCCTACTAAACACTCCTTATAGGGCCATCATTGGTCCTAAACACAACTTATTGGTTATATACACACCTTAGTGGGACTCATTAGTCCCAACTAAACACACATTATTGGGCCATCATTGGTCCTAAACACAACTTATTGGTTATATACACACCTTAGTGGGACTCATTAGTCCCAACTAAACACACCTTATTGGGCCATCATTGGTCCTAAACATAACTTATTGGTTATATACACACCTTACTAGGACTTATTGGTTCTACCCGACCCTCATTGCCCTACTAAACACACCTTATTGGGCCATTATTGGTCCTAAACATAATTTATTGGTTATATACACACCTTAGTGGGACTCATTAGTCCCAACTAAACACACCATATTGGGCCATAATTCGTCGTAAACACAACTTATTGGTTATATAAACACCTTATTAGGACTCATTGGTGCCAACTAACCCTCATTGTCCCTAAACCCACTTTATTGTGCCATCATTGGTCCTAAACACAACGTATTGGTCATATACACACATTAGTGGGACTCATTGGTCCCAACTAAACACACCTTTTTGGGCCATAATTGGTCGTAAACACAACTTATTGGTTATATACACACCTTATTAGGACTCATTGGTCCCAACTGACCCTCATTGTCCCTAAACACACTTTATTGTGCCATCATTGGTCCTAAACACAACTTATTGGTTATATACACACCTTACTAGGACTTATTGGTCCTAACCGACCCTCATTGCCCTACTAAACACACCTTATTGGGCCATCATTGGTCCTAAACATAACTTATTGGTTATATACACACCTTAGTGGGACTCATTAGTCCCAACTAAACACACCATATTGGTGCCAACTAACCCTCATTGTCCCTAAACCCACTTTATTGTGCCATCATTGGTCCTAATTATATGCACACATTAGTGGGACTCATTGGTCCCAACTAAACACACCTTTTTGGGCCATAATTGGTCGTAAACACAACTTATTGGTTATATACACACTTTATTGGGACTTATTGGTTCCAACTGACCCTCATTGCCCTTAAACACACATTATTGGGCCATCATTGGTCTTAAACACAACTTATTGGTTATATAAGACACACCTTACTAGGACTTATTGGTCCAAACCGACCCTCATTGCCCTACTAAACACTCCTTATAGGGCCATCATTATTCCTAAACACAACTTATTGGTCATATACACACCTTAGTGGGACTCATTATTCCCAACTAAACACACCATATTGGGCCATAATTGGTCGTAAACACAACTTATTGGTTATATAAACACGTTATTAGGACTCATTAGTGCCAACTAACCCTCATTGTCCCTAAACCCACTTTATTGTGCGATCATTGGTCCTAAACACAACGTATTGGTTATATGCACACATTAGTGGGACTCATTGCTCCCAACTAAACACACCTTATTGGGCCATAATTGGTCGTAAACACAACTTATTGGTTATATACACACTTTAAAGGGACTCATTGGTCCCAACTGACCCTCATTGCCCTTAAACACACATTATTGGGCCATCATTGGTCCTAAACACAACTTATTGGTTATATAAGACACACCTTACTAGGACTTATTGGTCCCAACCGACCCTCATTGCCCTACTAAACACTCCTTATAGGGCCATCATTGGTCCTAAACACAACTTATTGGTTATATACACACCTTAGTGGGACTCATTAGTCCTAACTAAACACACATTATTGGGCCATCATTGGTCCTAAACAAAACTTATTGGTTATATACACACCTTAGTGGGACTCATTAGTCCCAACTAAACACACCTTATTGGGCCATCATTGGTCCTAAACATAACTTATTGGTTATATACACACCTTACTAGGACTTATTGGTTCTACCCGACCCTCATTGCCCTACTAAACACACCTTAATGGGCCATTATTGGTCCTAAACATAATTTATTGGTTATATACACACCTTAGTGGGACTCATTAGTCCCAACTAAACACACCATATTGGGCCATAATTCGTCGTAAACACAACTTATTGGTTATATAAACACCTTATTAGGACTCATTGGTGCCAACTAACCCTCATTGTCCCTAAACCCACTTTATTGTGCCATCATTGGTCCTAAACACAACGTATTGGTCATATACACACATTAGTGGGACTCATTGGTCCCAACTAAACACACCTTTTTGGGCCATAATTGGTCGTAAACACAACTTATTGGTTATATACACACCTTATTAGGACTCATTGGTCCCAACTGACCCTCATTGTCCCTAAACACACTTTATTGTGCCATCATTGGTCCTAAACACAACTTATTGGTTATATACACACCTTACTAGGACTTATTGGTCCTAACCGACCCTCATTGCCCTACTAAACACACCTTATTGGGCCATCATTGGTCCTAAACATAATTTATTGGTTATATACACACCTTAGTGGGACTCATTAGTCCCAACTAAACACACCATATTGGTGCCAACTAACCCTCATTGTCCCTAAACCCACTTTATTGTGCCATCATTGGTCCTAAACACAACGTATTGGTTATATGCACACATTAGTGGGACTCATTGGTCCCAACTAAACACACCTTTTTGGGCCATAATTGGTCGTAAACACAACTTATTGGTTATATACACACTTTATTGGGACTTATTGGTCCCAACTGACCCTCATTGCCCTTAAACACACATTATTGGGCCTTCATTGGTCTTAAACACAACTTATTGGTTATATAAGACACACCTTACTAGGACTTATTGGTCCAAACCGACCCTCATTGCCCTACTAAACACTCCTTATAGGGCCATCATTGTTCCTAAACACAACTTATTGGTCATATACACACCTTAGTGGGACTCATTATTCCCAACTAAACACACCATATTGGGCCATAATTGGTCGTAAACACAACTTATTGGTTATATAAACACGTTATTAGGACTCATTAGTGCCAACTAACCCTCATTGTCCCTAAACCCACTTTATTGTGCGATCATTGGTCCTAAACACAACGTATTGGTTATATGCACACATTAGTGGGACTCATTGCTCCCAACTAAACACACCTTATTGGGCCATAATTGGTCGTAAACACAACTTATTGGTTATATACACACTTTAAAGGGACTCATTGGTCCCAACTGACCCTCATTGCCCTTAAACACACATTATTGGGCCATCATTGGTCCTAAACACAACTTATTGGTTATATAAGACACACCTTACTAGGACTTATTGGTCCCAACCGACCCTCATTGCCCTAATAAACACTCCTTATAGGGCCATCATTGGTCCTAAACACAACTTATTGGTTATATACACACCTTAGTGGGACTCATTAGTCCTAACTAAACACACATTATTGGGCCATCATTGGTCCTAAACACAACTTATTGGTTATATACACACCTTAGTGGGACTCATTAGTCCCAACTAAACACACCTTATTGGGCCATCATTGGTCCTAAACATAACTTATTGGTTATATACACACCTTACTAGGACTTATTGGTTCTACCCGACCCTCATTGCCCTACTAAACACACCTTATTGGGCCATTATTGGTCCTAAACATAATTTATTGGTTATATACACACCTTAGTGGGACTCATTAGTCCCAACTAAACACACCATATTGGGCCATAATTCGTCGTAAACACAACTTATTGGTTATATAAACACCTTATTAGGACTCATTGGTGCCAACTAACCCTCATTGTCCCTAAACCCACTTTATTGTGCCATCATTGGTCCTAAACACAACGTATTGGTCATATACACACATTAGTGGGACTCATTGGTCCCAACTAAACACACCTTTTTGGGCCATAATTGGTCGTAAACACAACTTATTGGTTATATACACACCTTATTAGGACTCATTGGTCCCAACTGACCCTCATTGTCCCTAAACACACTTTATTGTGCCATCATTGGTCCTAAACACAACATATTGGTTATATACACACCTTACTAGGACTTATTGGTCCCAACGACCCTCATTGCCATACTAAACACACCTTATTGGCCATCATTGGTCCTAAAATCAACTTATTTGTTATATACACACCTTAGTGGGACTCATTAGTCCCAACTAAACACACCTTATTGGGCCATAATTGGTCGTAAACACAACTTATTGGTTATATAAACACCTTACTAGGACTTATTGGTCCCAACCAACCCTCATTGCCCTACTAAACACTCCTTATAGGGCCATCATTGGTCCTAAACACAACTTATTGGTTATATACACACCTTAGTGGGACTCATTAGTCCCAACTAAACACACATTATTGGGCCATCATTGGTCCTAAACACAACTTATTGGTTATATACACACCTTACTAGGACTTATTGGTCCTAACTGACCCTCATTGCCTTACTAAACACACCTTATTGCGCCATCATTAGTCCTAAACATAACTTATTGGTTATATACACACCATAGTGGGACTCATTAGTCCCAACTAAAGACACCATATTGGGCCATAATTGGTCGTAAACACAACCTATTGGTTATATAAACACCTTATTAGGACTCATTGGTGCCAACTAACCCTCATTGTCCCTAAAACCACTTTATTGTGCATTCATTGGTCCTAAACACAATGTATTGGTCATATACACACATTAGTGGGACTCATTGGTCCCAACTAAACACACCTTTTTGGTCCATAATTGGTCGTAAACACAACTTATTGGTTATATACACACTTTATTGGGACTCATTGGTCCCAACGGACCCTCATTGCCCTTAAACACACATTATTGGGCCATCATTGGTCCTAAACACAACTTATTGGTTATATAAGACACACGTTACTAGGAGTTATTGGTCCCAACCGACCCTCATTGCCCTACTAAAACACCTTACTGGGCCATCATTGGTCCTAAACACAACTTGTTGGTTATATACACACCTTAGTGGGACTCATTAGTCCCAACTAAACACACATTATTGGGCCATCATTGGTCCTATACACAACTTATTGGTGATATACACACCTTACTAGGACTTATTGGTCCCAACTGACCCTCATTGCCCTTAAACACACATTATTGGGCCATCATTGGTCCTAAACACAACTTATTGGTTATATAAGACACACCTTACTAGGACTTATTGGTCCAAACCGACCCTCATTTCCCTACTAAACACTCCTTATAGGGCCATCATTGTTCCTAAACACAACTTATTGGTTATATACACACCTTAGTGGGACTCATTAGTCCCAACTAAACACACCATATTGGTGCCAACTAACCCTCATTGTCCCTAAACCCACTTTATTGTGCCATCATTGGTCCTAAACACAACGTATTGGTTATATGAACACATTAGTGGGACTCATTGGTCCCAACTAAACACACCTTTTTGGGCCATAATTGGTCGTAAAGACAACTTATTGGTTATATACACACTTTATTGGGACTCATTGGTCCCAACTGACCCTCATTGCCCTTAAACACATATTATTGGGCCATCATTGGTACTAAACACAACTTATTGGTTATATAGGACACACCTTACTAGGACTTATTGCTCCCAACCAACCCTCATTGCCCTACTAAACACTCCTTATAGGGCTATCGTTGGTCCTAAACACAACTTATTGGTTATATACACACTTTAGTGGGACTCATTAGTCCCAACAAAACACACATTATTGGGCCATCATTGGTCCTAAACACAACTTATTGGTTATATACACACCTTACTAGCACTTATTGGTCCTAACCGACCCTCATTGCCTTACTAAACACACCTTATTGCGCCATCATTGGTCCTAAACATAACTTATTGGTTATATACACACCTTAGTGAGACTCATTAGTCCCAACTAAACACACCATATTGGGCCATAATTGGTCGTAAACACAACTTATTGGTTATATAAACACCTTATTAGGACTCATTGGTGCCAACTAACCCTCATTGTCCCTAAACCCACTTTATTGTGCCATCATTGGTCCTAAACACAACGTATTGGTTATATGCACACATTAGTGGGACTCATTGGTCCCAACTAAACACACCTTTTTGGGCCATAATTGGTCGTAAACACAACTTATTGGTTATATACACACTTTATTGGGACTTATTGGTCCCAACTGACCCTCATTGCCCTTAAACACACATTATTGGGCCATCATTGGTCTTAAACACAACTTATTGGTTATATAAGACACACCTTACTAGGACTTATTGGTCCAAACCGACCCTCATTGCCCTACTAAACACTCCTTATAGGGCCATCATTGTTCCTAAACACAACTTATTGGTCATATACACACCTTAGTGGGACTCATTATTCCCAACTAAACACATCATATTGGGCCATAATTGGTCGTAAACACAACTTATTGGTTATATAAACACGTTATTAGGACTCATTAGTGCCAACTAACCCTCATTGTCCCTAAACCCACTTTATTGTGCGATCATTGGTCCTAAACACAACGTATTGGTTATATGCACACATTAGTGGGACTCATTGCTCCCAACTAAACACACCTTATTGGGCCATAATTGGTCGTAAACACAACTTATTGGTTATATACACACTTTAAAGGGACTCATTGGTCCCAACTGACCCTCATTGCCCTTAAACACACATTATTGGGCCATCATTGGTCCTAAACACAACTTATTGGTTATATAAGACACAACTTACTAGGACTTATTGGTCCCAACCGACCCTCATTGCCCTACTAAACACTCCTTATAGGGCCATCATTGGTCCTAAACACAACTTATTGGTTATATACACACCTTAGTGGGACTCATTAGTCCCAACTAAACACACATTATTGGGCCATCATTGGTCCTAAACACAACTTATTGGTTATATACACACCTTAGTGGGACTCATTAGTCCCAACTAAACACACCTTATTGGGCCATCATTGGTCCTAAACATAACTTATTGGTTATATACACACCTTACTAGGACTTATTGGTTCTACCCGACCCTCATTGCCCTACTAAACACACCTTTTTGGGCCATCATTGGTCCTAAACATAATTTATTGGTTATATACACACCTTAGTGGGACTCATTAGTCCCAACTAAACACACCATATTGGGCCATAATTCGTCGTAAACACAACTTATTGGTTATATAAACACCTTATTAGGACTCATTGGTGCCAACTAACCCTCATTGTCCCTAAACCCACTTTATTGTGCCATCATTGGTCCTAAACACAACGTATTGGTCATATACACACATTAGTGGGACTCATTGGTACCAACTAAACACACCTTTTTGGGCCATAGTTGGTCGTAAACACAACTTATTGGTTATATACACACCTTATTAGGACTCATTGGTCCCAACTGACCCTCATTGTCCCTAAACACACTTTATTGTGCCATCATTGGTCCTAAACACAACATATTGGTTATATACACACCTTACTAGGACTTATTGGTCCCAACGACCCTCATTGCCATACTAAACACACCTTATTGGCCATCATTGGTCCTAAAATCAACTTATTTGTTATATACACACCTTAGTGGGACTCATTAGTCCCAACTAAACACACCTTATTGGGCCATAATTGGTCGTAAACACAACTTATTGGTTATATAAACACCTTACTAGGACTTATTGGTCCCAACCAACCCTCATTGCCCCACTAAACACTCCTTATAGGGCCATCATTGGTCCTAAACACAACTTATTGGTTATATACACACCTTAGTGGGACTCATTAGTCCCAACTAAACACACATTATTGGGCCATCATTGGTCCTAAACACAACTTATTGGTTATATACACACCTTACTAGGACTTATTGGTCCTAACCGACCCTCATTGCCTTACTAAACACACCTTATTGCGCCATCATTAGTCCTAAACATAACTTATTGGTTATATACACACCATAGTGGGACTCATTAGTCCCAACTAAACACACCATATTGGGCCATAATTGGTCGTAAACACAACTTATTGGTTATATAAACACCTTATTAGGACTCATTGGTGCCAACTAACCCTCATTGTCCCTAAAACCACTTTATTGTGCATTCATTGGTCCTAAACACTATGTATTGGTCATATACACACATTAGTGGGACTCATTGGTCCCAACTAAACACACCTTTTTGGTCCATAATTGGTCGTAAACACAACTTATTGGTTATATACACACTTTATTGGGACTCATTGGTCCCAACGGACCCTCATTGCCCTTAAACACACATTATTGGGCCATCATTGGTCCTAAACACAACTTATTGGTTATATAAGACACACCTTACTAGGAGTTATTGGTCCCAACCGACCCTCATTGCCCTACTAAAACACCTTATTGGGCCATCATTGGTCCTAAACACAACTTGTTGGTTATATACACACCTTAGTGGGACTCATTAGTCCCAACTAAACACACATTATTGGGCCATCATTGGTCCTATACACAACTTATTGGTCATATACACACCTTACTAGGACGTATTGGTTCTAACCGACCCTCATTGCCCTACTAAACACACCTTATTGGGCCATCATTAGTCCTAAACATAATTTATTGGTTATATACTGTCACACCCCCAAAATACCACTAACGGAGTTTATACCGTTAAGGGGCGCGACTAGACCAGGACCACAACCATCAG
>JBCNJP010014142.1:0-11360 GCA_039602395.1 Deinandra increscens subsp. villosa | reverse complement strand
TGTATATATATATATATATAGAGAGAGAGAGAGAGTTAGGTTAAAATACAAACTATTTTTTTTGCGTGAGAAGTACGAAAAAGTGCATGGTGTTTGGATATTAATGAATGATGTTATTTTTTAATTGTAGTTTTGACAAACATATGACAATCCTAAAATAGAAAACAACATTTATTATATTCCAAACACCACCAAATAACATTTATTAAGAATTTTTTTAAAAGAGATTGTGTTAGGATATTACTACATTATGTTATCTTATAATTCTAATTTGGAAAATTGGATTTAAATAATCCCAAGTTTTGAGGGTTGGCTAGTAATAATCCCACTTTTAATAATAACTCCCAATGGTCCCAACTTTCAACCTATTTATTTCTAATGGTCCCGCCGTTAAAAAACTTAACACCGTTAAGTTTATTGCTGATGTGGCACCTGAGTTGGCTTTTTTTATATTTGTTTTTTTTAATCAATGACACATCATATAAACCCAGCCAAACATTCCCCTTCTTTGTCTTTAAGTCTGTAGCCAAACACTCCCCTTCTTTGTCTTTATGTATATGTCGAGAGAACCAGAAGAAGGAGAAAGCTGACTATGGCCGGCCGGTGACCGTACAGTCTTCGACGACTGTTTTCCGACCAAACCTATGGTGGTGCCCGCGGCAGCTGCGGTTACGATCACGCGCAACGCCTATCAGGAACAGTACTAATTTCTCATTTGATCTCAAAAGCGGCACAGGGTAATTTACTACCGATTTATCCATTTATTTGACATTCAATTCCAAGATTTTGATATGATGCGATTCAGTGAACGTAATTGTTCGATTATTCTCAATTGCATTTTGAAATTTCTATCTAAATAATCACTTGCAAAAGCTCATGTTTGATGATTATTCTAGGGCATAAATTTCTAGAATCAATTGCAATTTTGCAAGGGCATAAATTTCTAGAATCAATTGCAATTTTGCAACCGTGTGATTTATTTTTTTGAATAGAAACCATTTCAAAAAATTTGAGATTTTTGACCAAAATCCAAGAAAGTAGTGCTTTTCACTTTTAGGGGTCAATCTCTGGACAATTTATTGCAAAGTTTAAGTTTTTAGCACCTGAGAATATAAAGTCTTAGTACTTATGATGAAATGGGATGGTGTTTTTCCGTACAGTCGCCGCCACAGGTTTGGCCGGAAAACGGTCGTCGGAGACTGTACGGTCACCGGCCGGGCATAGCCAGCTTTCTCCTTCTTCTGGTTCTCTCGACACATACATAAAGACAAAGAAGAGGGAGTGTTTGGCTACAGATTTAAAGACAAAGAAGGGGAGTGTTTGGCTGGGTTTATATGATGTGTCATGGATTAAAAAATAAACAAATATAAAAAAAGCCAACTCAGGTGCCACATCAGCAATAAACTTAACGGTGTTAAGTTTTTTAGCGGCGGGACCATTAGAAATAAATAGGTTGAAAGTTGGGACCATTGGGAGTTATTATTAAAAGTGGGATTATTACTAACCAATCCTCAAAACTTGGGATTATTTAAATCCAATTTTCCTTCTAATTTTGATAAATATATGACCTTATAAAATGGAAAAAAACCATGCATAGTGCCATATATATACAAAAAAAAATATAATAAAAAGACAATACCATGCATTAATATCCAACACATTACCCACTTCTCACATTTCTCACGCAAAAAGTGTTATATATTATAACTATTGGAAAACCTGGAAAACTTATTTCTCACATATTTCATGTATAGTGCTTTATATATATATACGGAGAGGATCATTGGAAAACCCTCTAACTATTGGAAAACCTGAAAAACTTATTTCAACCAGTCACATCATTTCTTTTATTTTTATTTTTTTCTTTTATTTAAAGGGTAATATAGTAACTTGCTATATTATATTTTAGCAAACAATTTTTTTTATTTCATTTAACTGATTTAGCTCATTTCATGGGATTTACTATGTTATTATCTTCCCCGTCTTCTCCATAAACCCTAATCATACGCGAGGTTCGCAAAATCAAATATTAGGAGAAATCAAATTCTCCACTTGCTCCTTTACGGCTGAACCAAAAACAGAATCGCAAGTCCAAAATTGGGTGATAAACCCAATTCAATTAAAGCTCCAAAACGGCACGGCCGATTGCCGCATGCTCGCAACAGGGCATCGACATCTCGGTGTCGCTGCTCCATCTCCCAGGCTCCACCGTGTGACCGCCATAGGACAACCACTACCGCGGCTGCCAAATCGCACCGTCATCTCTTCGTCGTCGTCTTTCGATTGCAAGTGTTTCGCCAAGTCGCCGACTAGCCCTCGCGCCTAGCCGCTATCGCCGGTTCATTACACGAATGTAATATATAATATATTACATTGATGTAACACCTTGTTTTGTTAGTTTTGTAAATTTTATTTGTGGCACGTATTTAACATTTTTATTTCACATGTTTTTAATTGATGTTACACGAATGTAACACGAAGTAATATATATAATATATTACACATGTGTAAAATATATATTACACAGTTGTAACTAAATTTGTATACGTTGATTAGTTTACTTTATTACATCTTCACATAGGTGTAACAAATTGGTATATGTTTTATTTTGTTCTTATCAGTTTACTATATTACATCTTTCTATTTTAGAAAAATTATATGAAGTTATTGTTACAACTATGTAACAATCGTTACTATAGTGATGAACTGGTGATCAATGATTATTTTTTTTTATTTTTAATTTTGTAAATTTGATTTTTTTTAATTTGGCCTGGAAATTTAAAATTTGGTTTATTGGATTTTAATAATCCAAGTTATGCCTGATTGGCCGATAATAATCTCAATTACGAAATTTCCCTACAATAATCCGAATTATCAGGGTGTTGGAAATTATTGAACCCCTGTTAACTTTTTCCTAACCCCGTTAGTATTTGCTGACGTGACATTCTATTTGTTTTTTTAACCAACTTATTAAAATGGAGGGGCTAATCTTGTAAATTCTATAACATTAATTTCTTTAAGATATTAGGTTTGAGAGGAAGAAACGTCAGTCGTCCGCCCCTAGCCCGACCACCCTTCATCACTACCACCAACAACCATCACCACCACATCTCTTCTCCTCCCCCATCTACCATGATCTCCATCACCACAATAAGCACCATCGTCGGCCACCCATCACCATCTCTTCTCCTTCCCTATCAGCAAATCTCAAATCTCACCATCAGTTGATCGAAAACAGATGTGTCGGTGCCGCCGCCGCCGTTTACGACAGCGGTAATTTCTTTAAGATATTAGGTTTGAGAGGAAGAAACGCCGATCGTCCGCCTCTGGCCCGACCACCCTTCATCACTGCCACCAACAACCATCACCACCACATCTCTTCTCCTCCCCCATCTACCATCATCTCCATCACCACAATAAGCACCATCGTCGGCCACCCATCACCATCTCTTCTCCTTCCCTATCAGCAAATCTCAAATCTCACCATCAGTTGATCGGAAACAGATGTGTCGATGCCGCCGCCGTTTACGATAGCGGCGTAAGACGCCGGGCTACCACGGTGGTGGTGCTCCTCAGAATCACGATTTGAGCGAGAACGAGTATGTAACCCATGATTTTGGATGCATTTTCTGGATCTAACTGATGGTGAGATTTGAGATTTGAAGCTCCGATCCAGAATGATTGGAGGATTCGCGGATGGCGGAGGTGGGTTGAGGTGGATGTGGTGGAGGAGACGAGATAGAGAACGACGGTGAGGGAGCGATGGCGGTGGTGTTGGCGGAAGAGACGGGAATGACGGTGAGGGCGGGAGTGGAGGTCGACCGCCTTCTTCTTCCTCCTTTTCTATATTTTTTTTCTTTTATAGAATTTACAAGATTAGCCCCTCTATTTTAATAAGCTGGTTAAAAAAATAAATAGAATGCCACGTCAGCAAATACTAACGGAGTTAGAGAAAAGTTAACGGGTGTTAAATAATTTCCAACACCCTGATAATGCGGATTACTGTACGAAAATTTCGTAATTGAGATTATTATTGGCCAATCAGGCATAACTTGGAGTATTAAAATCCAATGAACCTTGAAATTAAAGGAGATGGAGAGAAAAATATATTTTAAGAAAGAGGAGATTGGAAAGAGAAAATTGATTAAAATATTTATTAATAAAAATATGATTGGTCTATTATGCCCTTTATTAAACCAATACATTTTATAATCTTACCTTCCTTTAATCTCAACCATCAATTTTAAATCGATGGCTAGAAAGTGATTTTTCAGGTTTTCTAAAAATTAGGGGTTTTCCATGGATATATATATATATATATATATATATATATATATATATATATATATATATATATATAGGGGATGGATATAATGAAAACCTCTTGAGTTGGAAAAACCGTGGAAACTACCACAAAACGATTTTTTTTTCTTCAAATTTTTTGTAGTGATTATATACGTTAATACAAGCCCTATGGTGAAAAAAATTCAAAAAAACGCTTAGTAGATTTTTTTAAAAATTTTTTTCTGAAATCTAACGTTACGTCATGTTACATATGTAATATTTACCTGTTACATATGTAAAATGCCTTGTTACATATTTAACAAAATCTGTAAATAATTTTTTTAAAAAAAATCTCTAGGCGCTTTTTTATTTTTTTTTCACCAAAACCATCAAAAATGAATGTAGAATCTATAAAAAAATAACAAATTTTGAACGTCTTTTTTATCCAGTTAACTTCTTTTGGCAAAAAATCGGTTCTTAAATATTTTTTTAAAAAAATTTACTCGGCGTTTTTTTCATTTTTTTCCATAAAGGGTGTTTTCTTAAGTTAGAGAGTCACCATAAAGAATCGGAACAAAAAACGAATTTTTTAGCTTAGTTTTCACGGTTTTTCCAACTCGGAGAGGTTTTCATTTTATCCTTCTCCTATATATATAAATCCTTCTCCTATATATATATATATATCCTTCTCCTATATATATATTATATATATATATATATATATATATACTAGGTTAGTAACCCGTATAATATACGGGTTGAATATTAGGTTAATGAGATAAGATCAATACAAAAAAATGATTTAGAGGTTTGGAAATTATAAATGACATAATTCGTTATCAATTTTTGCTCTTAAACCAAGGTTGAGTTTGATCAATTTTAAGAGCCATGACAATATAAATTTTATTTATCAAGTAATAGATTCACTAATTACAATAATCATGTTTCACTGATCTAATATTTTTTTTTTGATGTTGTGGTCTAGGTTAAATAGTGATCTAATATTTTTATTACTACATTCGAAAAATACAATTCAACTTTACAGTAAGCAGGACCACCGACACGACCATTTTAATTGCTAAAACATATTAAATAGTTATCTTATAGTTACTAATTAGAATGAAGGATTTGTTGACCATTAGAATAATTATTTGTATAGTGAATAATAAAGAATATTTTTAAATAAAATAAACTAACATACAGCGTTAGAAACCTTAACAATGACAACTTTCTTAGATAATTAAAATATTAATCATAATGCATATCAATCGAAATAATAAATATGTATATAAATGTAAACAACAAAATGAACATTATAAAGACATCAAGAAAACCCCATCAAAATAAAATTAACAAATATAACAATATCCCGAAAGTAAATTGTTACAATGATTATTGTTCACATTAAGGATAATAATTTTTATTGATTTTTATATGAATATTAATTTGTTTACATTAAAATAAAGTATTTAATTTGGTATTAAATGTAATTTAAATTGTATATTTAGAAAGTTTTTGTATTAAATATAAAGTTGAACTGTATGCTTAGAATGTAGTAATAATTTTGATATTTAATGTGGTGTTGACAAGTGTAATGTTGAGGTGACTAATGATGTGGAGGCCCTAGGAATAGAACATGTGGACACCACTTTATTGCTTTATTAGAATGAAAGAAGATATATATATATATATATATATATATATATATATATATATATATATATAGGAGGCAATAAATAAAAAGTTGGATATCTATATATCCAAAAGTTTTCTTTTAGTAGAAATTTTTTTTTCAAATAATTAATTAATTATGATGATGATTATCCCTACAATAAATACCTTTTATTTATTGCCATTGAGATACAAATAATTGATTAATTAAAACGGTGATTATCTTTACAATAAATATTTTTTATTTATTGTCATGGAAATACAAAAACTAAAAATTAGAGGAGATGATTTTGTTTATTAAATAATTTAGGAGGCAATAAATAAAAAATCGGATATCTATATATCCAAAAACTTTTCTTTTAATAGAAAAAAAGATTTTTTTTCAACTAATTAATTAATTATGATGATGATTATCCCTGCAATAAATATCTTTTATTTCTTGCCATGAAAATACAAATAATTGATTAATTAGGGCGGTGATTATCTCTACAATAAATACTTTTTATTTATTGTCATGGAAATACAGAAACTAAAAATTATATAGAGAGGATTAGGGAGGGAAAACAATTGTGAGATTGAGTGTGAGAATGCCATGTGTCCCAAAACATTTCTTTTATATAATAGTATATGATATGATGATATATATATATATATATATATATAGGAGTGGGAATTATTATTAACCCTCCCTTAATGTCATAATTAACCAATTAACTCACTCCACAACCATTGATTTAATATAAAGTAATCAGATTTTGAATCAATGGCTGCTGATGAACTGTGGGGTATTTAGGTAAATACACCATTTTGTCCCTTTCTTAAAACCCTAAAGCTTCTCACTTTTTTGCATCTGAAAAAAAAAATCCTCACCGCTACCACCATTAAAAGAGACACTCTGCTCTTGACTCCTTCCCCCGTTCGACTGTCGGCGACCCATCAGGCTACCTGGACTCGACTCCGATGACCCTTGCGGCCTATCTCCATCCTAGCTGCTGCGACGATCTCCTCCCTTTCTCCACCGAACACGATTCCGAACGGATCTGTCATCGCCTGTGACGATAATGTATTTACTGATATCGAGAAGAAACGTAAGAACGCCGGAAGGTTATAGAGGCTCAGAGATCGGAGATTCATGATCCTGCTCCTCCGGTTAGATCGGTAAGGAATTATTCTGATTCTGAGGATAGCGATGAGGAAGAATCGAATAGCGTAGCGGTAGATAATGATATCGGAGAGAAGACGAATAAAACAAAGAAAGTGGAAAAACCTAAAGTCACAGTGGCGGAAGTGGCGGCGGGGACCGATGCTGATGAATTTGCTTGTTTTTTTGTTGGATGTGGCAGTGAGTCAATTGTGTAAATGTTGTTTTACAATCTAATTCAATGCTATGCTAATATTCTATGATTTGTTTCATTATTAGTTAAAACCTGTTTGAAACTCTTTTGAGAATGTATAGCTCCATGATTTGTTTATATTTTTCCTCGTTTGGTTCCGATTTGTTGGTTGGTTTTTTTTTCTTTTACACATCTTAGTTCTCTTTTACACATTTTCTTCTTCTACACATTTGTGTTTTTTTGGAAGTTTATTTTAGATTTTGACTTTTAAAGTCAAAGTAAATAAAATTTGGAGTTAATCTCAAAGTTGAGTTTGGAGTATATTGAGATGCTAGTTTTCTAATATTTTTAGTATACTGGTTTGCAAAATCTTGGTATATTTTAGTTGTATATTTTGGTTATTTTTTTGTTGAATCTTTTTTGCATCGGTGTTACTGATCATCACACCACTGTTAATGGTTATAGCATCAGTGTTTATACGCATATTGATGTATTTGTAGGTTGTAATATATGCATATGCAGTTATACCTAACTTGAAACACCAATGCTACTGGTTATTAGTGTATAGATGTAATTTTCTTCATTGTTAATAGTTTATGACAATGATGTTAGTGTTTGTAACATTAGTGCAGTTATACCTAAGTAGAAACACCAATGCTACTGGTTATGAGTGTATAGATGTAATTTTCTTCATTGTTAATAGTTTATGAAAATGATGTTAGTGGTTGTAACATTTGTGCTACATCGTATGTCCAAGAGAACGATAATAAAATATGTTGAGATTATACTTGAATTAAAGAGAAAAATGCGACGAGTCTAATGGTGTAATTTTTATAAAAATCCGATAAAGTATAAAAAAGTTATAGGCTTTTTAAAATGAAGGGAGTGTTTTATGTATTTATGTTAATTGACAGAATTGCCCTTTATAATTAAAAGTAAAGAAAAAAACACATGGCATGATCTAGTTAAATCAAGCATTTTTCCACCACTAGATGGTGGTTAATGAGTTAGTTCAATAAGGAAGGGTTAGAGCATTCACAACCCACCCCCTATAATATTGTGAGGTAAAACCCTAAAATTTGGGGTTTAGTTGTAAGTGGTTGTGAGTAAGGAGATAGGAAAAATCACTGTTCACCCCTATATTTGATGAAAAAACTGGTGATTTTTTTTAATTTGGGGTTTTGTGTGATTGAAAGAGAGAGAAAATGTAATGATGAGGGTATAAAAAAGTATTATTTAATTGTGGTTGTGAGTGGAAAGAGAGAAAAAGTAATGATAAAAGTATAAATTATAGGGATGGGGATGGGGGATAGGTTGTGAATGCTCTAATTATTCCTTACCCTATATATATATATATATATATATATATATATATATATATATATATTGTTATACCCTGAATTTTCGGCTGGTAATCCAGGGTACAGGTATAGGCTTAGGGCAGGATTGACCCAGGAATTGTGTGACCCAGAATTTAACAGGTAACGCTGAATAACCCTGAATATATCAGAACTGAGGTAATGTCCCAGGATGTCATCGTAATCCAGGGAAGTTTATATTTATTTTATTTTTGTCATACATTATTATGACCCAGGATGCGTATAATCCAGGGTCATTGTTATTGTACAAATGACCCAGCATGTGGAAATGACCCTGCATGCTAGGACATTGTTACTAATGCATTTTGTGCCTATATCTGATCAAGGACAGGTTGACGAAGTCTACCAACGGTCGAATGGGATGAGCTGGAGACTTATTTCGCACGTGGTCAAAGGAAGTTAGCTAAAAACTCGGTCAACCAACTGAAAAAGACGTTGAAGAGAAGATCCCTGGAATATCGGACAAGTTGTTGAAGAGCTAGGAGTATAAATAGGACATTTAGACTTATTATTCAGCTCACTCGAGCTTTACTCATTATATTCTCGTATTCAATTCTCTGTTTACTCACTGTACTCAAACATTTACGTGATCAATAAATTGGTAGCGTGTGCTATCGCTACCCGAGGTTTTTATGCCGGCGGCGCCTTAGAGACATCTAAGAGCTAAGGGCTTTTCCCTAGTAAAATTCTCGGTGTTCTTACTTGCATTCAAGGCTTCATTTGTGTTACTAAGTTTCTTAATCAAACTTACATTTTTACCCAGGATTTTGACTTTTGTCCCTGGAATTCAACTGTTGTCCCAGGATTTTTGCAAACAGTTTTCATATCTTAATCCTAGGCACCAAACCTCACAATCTTATTTGGTTCAAATATTGCTAAATCAGCATAAGTAATTTTTAGCCAAAACAATTTGGCGCCCACCGTGGGGCAATTGGTGTCAATTTTTTGTCAAACTCTTTTCAGGTTCATCCTAAACTTGATTTTTACCAAAATCTATCAAAAGATGTCGACACAAATGAACACCTCGAATGCTTCGGTTCCTGCCGTGACCACTTCGACAGGCGGAGTCATCCCACCGACCCCAAGGTTCAGTACCTCCACTTCAACCACGCAAAACGACAGGATCCACAGTCAACCGTGAACTGATCGAGACTGAAAACATCCGAGAGGACTCTCTCCTGATATCCAATGACGATATCTTGTCCACACTCACTAAGATGGAACGCTACATGGAACACCAACAAAAGGTGAACCAAGAAGTCATAGCCCAGTTGGCGAGTATGAGATCAGAGATACCCAGGGCTACGCCGGTTCAACCTTCTCCACTAGACCCCAGGATTCTGAATTTCAACACCCCTGGGAACAATTCCAGGGTATACGAAGATATCGCCCCAATAAACGGGAGATCAACGTCCTTCGCTGCTCAAATGACCCATACTGATCTACCTAGAATGTCTACCATCAGAGAACCAGTCGTTAATCCTGGGACAAACATACCCCAGGATGTCGGTAACACTTCTCGAACTTTCACCCATTATGCTAACACTAATAATTCAGTGCAGGATCCAGGGATCAGCCCATCAGTGGAACGAGAAATCCAAAAACTCAAGCGAATGATTTCAAGTGTCCCAGGAGTTGTGCAGCCCATCCCTGAAGTTGGACCAGCGAGTCATAGAGTGTCCAGGTTTGCTCCACCAATCTGCGACGTGGAGATACCTAAGAGGTTTCAAACTCCCAGCATGAAACCTTACGATGGCACAACTGATCCTGAAGAACATGTGGCGCAGTACCGTGAGAGGATGGAGGTTATCTACATGCCCCCCTGAAATTAAGGAGGCATGCCTATGTAAAGGATTCGGGTCTACTCTAACAGGAGCAGCCTTGAAATGGCTCCTGAATGTTCCTCCTTACTCTATCACTTCATTTTCAAATTTAATTAATTTATTTAACAATCAATTCTCTTGCAGCCGTAGCTTTGAAAAACTAACAAGCGATTTATTAAAATCCTCGGAAAGATGCAGGGAATTCTATGACATCTTGAAGAAGAACAAGAAATTCGAGTGGAAAGAAGAGCACGAGAAGGCGTTCTAGGATTTGAAGGCATATTTGTCCACGGCACCCTTGTTGATGAAGCCTAATCCAGGGGAGCCCTTGTCCCTATACTTAGCAGTTTCCAGAAATACGGTAAGCGCAGTCCTGACCAAGGTTGTAGAAGGTCAGCAACACCCTGTGTATTACGTAAGTAAAAGTTTACTTGATGCTGAATCCAGGTACTCACACCTTGAAAAACTTATATTAGCCCTAAGTATGGCATCTACTAAACTTAGACACTATTTTGAAACTCATACAATTCATGTTAGAACTAACTACCCTATAAAGTCTGTTTTGAGAAAACCAGAAATGTCAGGTCGAATGGCTAAGTGGTCGGTGAAGCTGAGTGCATATGATCTGATCTACGAGGCCAGAACAACTATAAAATCCCAGGCTCTAGCTGATTTTGTGGCTGATTTCAGTACTGACATACAACAAGAGGTAGACCATGAATTCCAGCAGCTTCAACGGGAAGAAATTTCAGGGTGCTGGACTTTGTTCACCGATGGAGCATCAAATATCAGGGGGACAGGCCTAGGAATCGTACTAAAATCGCCACAGGGGGACATGATACCCCAGGCTGTTTGATGTGCTCGGAACG
>JBCNJP010014141.1:0-11361 GCA_039602395.1 Deinandra increscens subsp. villosa | reverse complement strand
ACCCTCATTGCCCTTAAACATACATTATTGGGCCATCATTGGTCCTAAACACAACTTATTGGTTATATAAGACACACCTTACTAGGACTTATTGGTCCCAACCGACCCTCATTGCCCTACTAAACACACCTTATTGGGCCATCATTGGTCCTAAACACAACTTATTGGTTATATACAAACCTTAGTGGGACTCATTAGTCCCAACTAAACACACATTATTGGGCCATCATTGTTCCTAAACACAACTTATTGGTTATATAAGACACACCTTACTAGGACTTATTGGTCCCAACCGACCCTCATTGACCTACTAAACACACCTTATTGGGCCATCATTGGTCCTAAACACAACTTATTGGTTATATGCACATATTAGTGGGACTCATTGGTCCCAACTAAACACACCTTATTGGGCCATAATTGGTCGTAAACACAACTTATTGGTTATATACACACTTTATTGTGACTCATTGGTCCCAACAGACCCTCATTGCCCTTAAACACACATTATTGGGCCATCATTTGTACTAAACACAACTTATTGGTTATATAAGACACACCTTACTAGGACTTATTGGTCCCAACCGACCCTCATTGCCCTACTAAACACTCCTTATAGGGCCATCATTGGTCCTAAACAGAACTTATTGGTTATATACAAACCTTAGTGGGACTCATTAGTCCCAACTAAACACACATTATTGGGCCATCATTGGTCCTAAACACAACTTATTGGTTATATAAGACACACCTTACTAGGACTTATTGGTCCCAACCGACCCTCATTGCCCTACTAAACACACCTTATTGGGCCATAATTGGTCGTAAACACAACTTATTGGTTATATACACACTTTATTGGGACTCAGTGGTCCCAACTGACCCTCATTGCCCTTAAACACACATTATTGGGCCATCATTGGTCCTAAACACAACTTATTGGTTATATAAGACACACCTTACTAGGACTTATTGGTCCCAACCGACACTCATTTCCCTACTAAACACTCCTTATAGGGCCATCATTGGTCCTAAACAGAACTTATTGGTTATATACAAACCTTAGTGGGACTCATTAGTCCCAACTAAACACACATTATTGGGCCATCATTGGTCCTAAACACAACTTGTTGGTTATATAAGACACACCTTACTAGGACTTATTGGTCCCAACCGACCCTCATTGCCCTACTAAACACACCTTATTGGGCCATCATTGGTCCTAAACACAACTTATTGGTTATATGCACACATTAGTGGGACTCATTGGTCCCAACTAAACACACCTTATTGGGCCATAATTGGTCGTAAAGACAACTTATTGGTTATATACACACTTTATTGTGACTCATTGGTCCCAACGGACCTTTGTTGCCCTTAAACACACATTATTGGCCCATCATTTGTACTAAACACAACTTATTGGTTATATAAGACACACCTTACTAGGACTTATTGGTCCCAACCGACCCTCATTGCCCTACTAAACACACCTTATTGGGCCATCATTGGTCCTAGACACAACTTAATGGTTATATACACACCTTAGTGGGACTCATTTGTCCCAACTAAACACACACTATTGGGCCATAATTGGTCGTAAACACAACTTATTGGTTATATACACACTTTATTGTGACTCATTGGTCCCAACGGACCCTCACTGCCCTTAAACACACATTATTGGGCCATCATTTGTACTAAACACAACTTATTGGTTATATAAGACACACCTTACTTGGACTTATTGGTCCCAACCGATCCTCATTGCCTTACTAAACACACCTTATTGGGCCATCATTGGTCCTAAACACAACTTATTGGTTATATACACACCTTAGTGGGACTCATTAGTCCCAACTAAACACACATTATTGGGCCATCATTGGTCCTAAACACAACTTATTGGTTATATACACACCTTACTAGGACTTATTGGTTCTAACCGACCCTCATTGCCCTACTAAACATACCTTATTAGGCCATCATTGGTCCTAAACATAATTTATTGGTTATATACACACCTTAGTGGGACTCATTAGTCCCAACTAAACACACCATACTGGGCCATAATTGGTCGTAAACACAACTTGTTGGTTATATAAACACCTTATTAAGACTCATTGGTGCCAACTAACCCTCATTGTCCCTAAACCCACTTTATTGTGCCATCATTGGTCCTAAACACAACGTATTGGTTATATGCACATATTAGTGGGACTCATTGGTCCCAACTAAACACACCTTATTGGGCCATAATTGGTCGTAAACACAACTTATTGGTTATATACACACTTTATTGGGACTCATTGGTCCCAACGGACCCTCATTGCCCTTAAACATACATTATTGGGCCATCATTGGTCCTAAACACAACTTATTGGTTATATAAGACACACCTTACTAGGACTTATTGGTCCCAACCGACCCTCATTGCCCTACTAAACACACCTTATTGGGCCATAATTGGTCCTAAACACAACTTATTGGTTATATACACACCTTACTAGGACTTATTGGTTCTAACCGACCCTCATTGCCCTACTAAACACACCTTATTAGGCCATCATTGGTCCTAAACATAATTTATTGGTTATATACAGACCTTAGTGGGACTCATTATTCCCAACTAAACACACCATACTGGGCCATAATTGGTCGTAAAAAAAACTTATTGGTTATATAAACACCTTATTAGGACTCATTGGTGCCAACTAACTCTCATTGTCCCTAAACCCACTTTATTGTGCCATCATTGCTCCTAAACACAACGTATTGGTTATATGCACACATTAGTGGGACTCATTGGTCCCAACTAAACACACCTTATTGGGCCATAATTGGTCGTAAACACAACTTATTGGTTATATACACACTTTATTGGGACTCATTGGTCCCAACAGACCCTCATTGCCCTTAAACACACATTATTGGGCCATCATTGGTCCTAAACACAACTTATTGGTTATATAAGACACACCTTACTAGGACTTATTGGTCCCAACCGACCCTCATCGCCCTACTAAACACAGCTTATTGGGCCATCATTGGTCCTAAACACAACTTATTGGTTATATACACACCTTAGTGGGACTCATTAGTCCCAACTAAACACACATTATTGGTCCATCATTGGTCCTAAACACAACTTATTGGTTATATACACACCTTACTAGGACTTATTGGTTCTAACCGACCCTCATTACCCTACTAAACACACCTTATTAGGCCATCATTGGTCCTAAACATAATTTATTGGTTATATACAAACCTTAGTGGGACTCATTAGTCCCAACTAAACACACCATACTGGGCCATAATTGGTCGTAAAAAAAACTTATTGTTTATATAAACACCTTATTAGGACTCATTGGTGCCAACTAACTCTCATTGTCCCTAAACCCACTTTATTGTGCCATCATTGCTCCTAAACACAACGTATTGGTTATATGCACACATTAGTGGGACTCATTGGTCCCAACTAAACACACCTTATTGGGCCATAATTGGTCGTAAACACAACTTATTGGTTATATACACACTTTATTGGGACTCATTGGTCCCAACGGACCCTCATTGCCCTTAAATATACATTATTGGGCCATCATTGGTCCTAAACACAACTTATTGGTTATATAAGACACACCTTACTAGGACTTATTGGTCCCAACCGACCCTCATTGCCCTACTAAACACACCTTATTGGGCCATCATTGGTCCTAAACATAACTTATTGGTTATATACAAACCTTAGTGGGACTCATTAGTCCCAACTAAACACACCTTATTGGGCCATAATTGGTAGTAAACACAACTTATTGGTTATATACACACCTTACTAGGACTTATTGGTTCTAACCGACCCTCATTGCCCTACTAAACACACCTTATTAGGCCATCATTGGTCCTAAACATAATTTATTGGTTATATACAGACCTTAGTGGGACTCATTAGTCCCAACTAAACACACCATACTGGGCCATAATTGGTCGTAAAAAAAACTTATTGGTTATATAAACACCTTATTAGGACTCATTGGTGCCAACTAACTCTCATTGTCCCTAAACCCACTTTATTGTGCCATCTTTGCTCCTAAACACAACGTATTGGTTATATGCACACATTAGTGGGACTCATTGGTCCCAACTAAACACACCTTATTGGGCCATAATTGGTCGTAAACACAACTTATTGGTTATATACACACTTTATTGGGACTCATTGGTCCCAACGGACCCTCATTGCCCTTAAACACACATTATTGGCCCATCATTTGTACTAAACACAACTTATTGGTTATATAAGACACACCTTACTAGGGCTTATTGGTCCCAACCGACCCTCATTGCCCTACTAAACACACCTTATTGGGCCGTCATTGGTCCTAAACACAACTTATTGGTTATATACACACCTTAGTGGGACTCATTAGTCCCAACCAAACACACATTATTGGGCCATCATTGGTCCTAAACACAACTTATTGGTTATATACACACCTTACTAGGACTTATTGGTTCTAACCGACCCTCATTGCCCTACTAAACACACCATACTGGGCCATAATTGGTCGTAAACACAACTTATTGGTTATATAAACACCTTATTAGGACTCATTGGTGCCAACTAACCCTCATTGTCCCTAATCCCACTTTATTGTGCCATCATTGGTCCTAAACACAACGTATTGGTTATATGCACACATTAGTGGGACTCATTGGTCCCAACTAAACACACCTTATTGGGCCATAATTGGTCGTAAACACAACTTATTGGTTATATACAAACTTTATTGGGACTCATTGGTCCCAACGGACCCTCATTGCCCTTAAACATACATTATTGGGCCATCATTTGTCCTAAACACAACTTATTGGTTATATAAGACACACCTTACTAGGACTTATTGGTCCCAACCGACCCTCATCGCCCTACTAAACACAGCTTATTGGGCCATCATTGGTCCTAAACACAACTTATTGGTTATATACACACCTTAGTGGGACTCATTAGTCCCAACTAAACACACATTATTGGTCCATCATTGGTCCTAAACACAACTTATTGGTTATATACACACCTTACTAGGACTTATTGGTTCTAACCGACCCTCATTGCCCTACTAAACACACGTTATTGGTCCATCATTGGTCCTAAACATAATTTATTGGTTATATACACACCTTAGTGGGACTCATTAGTCCCAACTACACACACCATATTGGGCCATAATTGGTCCTAAACACAACTTATTGGTTATATACACACCTTACTAGGACTTATTGGTTCTAACCGACCCTCATTGCCCTACTAAACACACCTTATTAGGCCATCATTGGTCCTAAACATAATTTATTGGTTATATACAGACCTTAGTGGGACTCATTAGTCCCAACTAAACACACCATACTGGGCCATAATTGGTCGTAAAAAAAACTTATTGGTTATATAAACACCTTATTAGGACTCATTGGTGCCAACTAACTCTCATTGTCCCTAAACCCACTTTATTGTGCCATCTTTGCTCCTAAACACAACGTATTGGTTATATGCACACATTAGTGGGACTCATTGGTCCCAACTAAACACACCTTATTGGGCCATAATTGGTCGTAAACACAACTTATTGGTTATATACACACTTTATTGGGACTCATTGGTCCCAACGGACCCTCATTGCCCTTAAACACACATTATTGGCCCATCATTTGTACTAAACACAACTTATTGGTTATATAAGACACACCTTACTAGGGCTTATTGGTCCCAACCGACCCTCATTGCCCTACTAAACACACCTTATTGGGTCATCATTGGTCCTAAACACAACTTATTGGTTATATACACACCTTAGTGGGACTCATTAGTCCCAACCAAACACACATTATTGGGCCATCATTGGTCCTAAACACAACTTATTGGTTATATACACACCTTACTAGGACTTATTGGTTCTAACCGACCCTCATTGCCCTACTAAACACACCATACTGGGCCATAATTGGTCGTAAAAACAACTTATTGGTTATATAAACACCTTATTAGGACTCATTGGTGCCAACTAACCCTCATTGTCCCTAATCCCACTTTATTGTGCCATCATTGGTCCTAAACACAACGTATTGGTTATATGCACACATTAGTGGGACTCATTGGTCCCAACTAAACACACCTTATTGGGCCATAATTGGTCGTAAACACAACTTATTGGTTATATACAAACTTTATTGGGACTCATTGGTCCCAACGGACCCTCATTGCCCTTAAACATACATTATTGGGCCATCATTGGTCCTAAACACAACTTATTGGTTATATAAGACACACCTTACTAGGACTTATTGGTCCCAACCGACCCTCATTGCCATACTAAACACACCTTATTGGGCCATCATTGGACCTAAACACAACTTATTGGTTATATACAAACCTTAGTGGGACTCATTAGTCCTAACTAAACACACATTATTGGGCCATCATTGGTCCTAAACACAACTTATTGGTTATATAAGACACACCTTACTAGGACTTATTGGTCCCAACCGACCCTCATTGACCTACTAAACACACCTTATTCTGCCATCATTGGTCCTAAACACAACTTATTGGTTATATGCACACATTAGTGGGACTCATTGGTCCCAACTAAACACACCTTATTGGGCCATAATTGGTCGTAAACACAACTTATTGGTTATATACACACTTTATTGTGACTCATTGGTCCCAACGGACCCTCATTGCCCTTAAACACACATTATTGGGCCATCGTTTGTACTAAACACGACTTATTGGTTATATAAGACACACCTTACTAGGACTTATTGGTCCCAACCGACCCTCATCGCCCTTAAACACACATTATTGGGCCATCATTGGTCCTAAACACAACTTATTGGTTATATACACACCTTAGTGGGACTGATTAGTCCCAACTAAACACACATTATTGGGCCATCATTGGTCCTAAACACAACTTATTGGTTATATACACACCTTACTAGGACTTATTGGTTCTAACCGACCCTCATTGCCCTACTAAACACACCTTATTGGTCCATCATTGGTCCTAAACATAATTTATTGGTTATATACACACCTTAGTGGGACTCATTATTCCCAACTACACACACCATATTGGGCCATAATTGGTCGTAAACACAACTTATTGGTTATATACACACCTTATTAGGACTAATTGGTGCCAACCGACCCTCATTGCCCTACTAAACACACCTTATTGGGCCATCATTGCTCCTAAACACAACTTATTGGTTATATGCACACATTAGTGGGACTCATTGGTCCCAACTAAACACACCTTATTGGGCCATAATTGGTCGTAAACACAACTTATTGTTTATATACACACTTTATTGTGACTCATTGGTCCCAACGGACCTTCGTTGCCCTTAAACACACATTATTGGCCCATCATTTGTACTAAACACAACTTATTGGTTATATAAGACACACCTTACTAGGGCTTATTGGTCCCAACCGACCCTCGTTGCCCTACTAAACACACCTTATTGGGCCATCATTGGTCCTAATCACAACTTATTGGTTATATACACACCTTAGTGGGACTCATTAGTCCCAACTAAACACACATTATTGGGCCATCATTGGTCCTAAACACAACTTATTGGTTATATACACACCTTACTAGGACTTATTGGTTCTAACCGACCCTCATTGCCCTACTAAACACACCATACTGGGCCATAATTGGTCGTAAACACAACTTATTGGTTATATAAACACCTTATTAGGACTCATTGGTGCCAACTAACCCTCATTGTCCCTAATCCCACTTTATTGTGCCATCATTGGTCCTAAACACAACGTATTGGTTATATGCACACATTAGTGGGACTCATTGGTCCCAACTAAACACACCTTATTGGGCCATAATTGGTCGTAAACACAACTTATTGGTTATATACACACTTTATTGGGACTCATTGGTCCCAACGAACCCTCATTGCCCTTAAACACACATTATTGGGCCATCATTGGTCCTAAACACAACTTATTGGTTATATAAGACACACCTTACTAGGACTTATTGGTCCCAACCGACCCTCATTGCCCTACTAAACACACCTTATTGGTCCATCATTGGTCCCAAACACAACTTATTGGTTATATACACACCTTAGTGGGACTCATTAGTCCCAACTAAACACACATTATTGGGCCATAATTGATCGTAAACACAACTTATTGGTTATATACACACTTTATTGTGACTCATTGGTCCCAACGGACCCTCATTGCCCTTAAACACACATTATTGGGCCATCATTTGTACTAAACACAACTTATTGGTTATATAAGATACACCTTACCAGGACTTATTGGTCCCAACGGACCCTCATTGCCCTACTAAACACACCTTATTGGGCCATCATTGGTCCCAAACACAACTTATTGGTTATATACACACCTTAGTGGGACTCATTAGTCCCAACTAAACACACATTATTGGGCCATCATTGGTCCTAAACACAACTTATTGGTTATATACACACCTTACTAGGACTTATTGGTTCTAACCGACCCTCATTGCCCTACTAAACACACCTTATTGGTCCATCATTGGTCCTAAACATAATTTATTGGTTATATACACACCTTAGTGGGACTCATTAGTCCCAACTACACACACCATATTGGGCCATAATTGGTCGTAAACACAACTTATTGGTTATATACACACCTTATTAGGATAATTGGTGCCAACCGACCCTCATTGCCCTACTAAACACACCTTATTGGGCCATCATTGGTCCTAAACACAGCTTATTGGTTATATGCACACATTAATGGGACTCATTGGTCCCAACTAAACACACCTTATTGAGCCATAATTGGTCGTAAACACAACTTATTGGTTATATACACACTTTATTGTGACTCATTGGTCCCAACGGACCTTCGTTGCCCTTAAACACACATTATTGGCCCATCATTTGTACTAAACACAACTTATTGGTTATATAAGACACACCTTACTAGGGCTTATTGGTCCCAACCGACCCTCATTGCCCTACTAAACACACCTTATTGGGCCATCATTGGTCCTAAACACAACTTATTGGTTATATACACACTTTAGTGGGACTCATTAGTCCCAACTAAACACACATTATTGGGCCATCATTGGTCCTAAACACAACTTATTGGTTATATAAGACACACCTTACTAGGACTTATTGGTCCCAACCGACCCTCATTGCCATACTAAACACACCTTATTGGGCCATCATTGGTCCTAAACACAACTTATTGGTTATATGCACACATTAGTGGGACTCATTGGTCCCAACTAAACACACCTTATTGGGCCATAATTGGTCGTAAACACAACTTATTGGTTATATACACACTTTATTATGACTCATTGGTCCCAACGGACCCTCATTGCCCTTAAACACACATTATTGGGCCATCATTTGTACTAAACACAACTTATTGGTTATATAAGACACACCTTACTAGGACTTATTAGTCCCAACCGACCCTCATTGCCCTACTGAACACCCCTTATTGGGCCATCATTGGTCCTAAACACAACTTATTGGTTATATACACACCTTAGTGGGACTCATTAGTCCCAACTAAACACACATTATTGGGCCATCATTGGTCCTAAACACAACTTATTGGTTATATAACCACCTTACTAGGACTTATTGGTTCTAACCGACCCTCATTGCCCTACTAAACACACCTTATTAGGCCATCATTGGTCCTAAACATAATTTATTGGTTATATACACACCTTAGTAGGACTCATTAGTCCCAACTAAACACACCATACTGGGCCATAATTGGTCGTAAACACAACTTATTGGTTATATAAACACCATATTAGGACTCATTGGTGCCAACTAACTCTCATTGTCCCTAAACCCACTTTATTGTGCCATCATTGCTCCTAAACACAACGTATTGGTTATATGCACACATTAGTGGGACTCATTGGTCCCAACTAAACACACCTTATTGGGCCATAATTGGTCGTAAACACAACTTATTGGTTATATACACACTTTATTGGGACTTATTGGTCCCAACGGACCCTCATTGCCCTTAAACACACATTATTGGGCCATCATTGGTCCTAAACACAACTTATTGGTTATATAAGACACACCTTACTAGGACTTATTGGTCCCAACCGACCCTCATTGCCCTACTAAACACACCTTATTGGGTCATCATTGGTCCTAAACACAACTTATTGGTTATATACACACCTTAGTGGGACTCATTAGTCCCAACTAAACACACATTATTGGGCCATCATTGGTCCTAAACACAACTTATTGGTTATATAAGACACACCTTACTAGGACTTATTGGTCCCAACCGACCCTCATTGACCTACTAAACACACCTTATTGGGCCATCATTGGTCCTAAACACAACTTATTGGTTATATACACACCTTAGTGGGACTCATTAGTCCCAACTAAACACACATTATTGGGCCATCATTGTTCCTAAACACAACTTATTGGTTATATAAGACACACCTTATTGGTTATATACACACCTTAGTGGGACTCATTAGTCCCAACTAAACACACATTATTGGGCCATCATTGGTCCTAAACACAACTTATTGGTTATATAAGACACACCTTACTAGGACTTATTGGTCCCAACCGACCCTCATTGACCTACTAAACACACCTTATTGGGCCATCATTGGTCCTAAACACAACTTATTGGTTATATACACACCTTAGTGGGACTCATTAGTCCCAACTAAACACACATTATTGGGCCATTATTGGTCCTAAACACAACTTATTGGTTATATGCACACATTAGTGGGACTCATTGGTCCCAACTAAACACACCTTATTGGGCCATAATTGGTCGTAAACACAACTTATTGGTTATATACACACTTTATTGTGACTCATTGGTCCCAATGGACCCTCATTGCCCTTAAACACACATTATTGGGCCATCATTTGTACTAAACACAACTTATTGGTTATATAAGACACACCTTACTAGGACTTATTAGTCCCAACCGACCCTCATTGCCCTACTAAACACACTTTATTGTGCCATCATTGCTCCTAAACACAACGTATTGGTTATATGCACACATTAGTGGGACTCATTGGTCCCAACTAAACACACCTTATTGGGCCATAATTGGTCGTAAACACAACTTATTGGTTATATACACACTTTATTGGGACTCATTGGTCCCAACGGACCCTCATTGCCCTTAAACACACATTATTGGGCCATCATTGGTCCTAAACACAACTTATTGGTTATATAAGACATACCTTACTAGGACTTATTGGTCCCAACCGACCCTCATT
>JBCNJP010014140.1:0-11361 GCA_039602395.1 Deinandra increscens subsp. villosa | reverse complement strand
ATAAGGAAATCCCCCCCCCCCCTCCCCCATCAATTTAAGTGACCCCCTTGAAAATTAGTGACCTAGAATGGTTCTCAAAAGTTCTCAAAACCAATTGGTTCTCATTTGAACCTAACCATATATATATATATATATATATATATATATATATATATATATATATATATATATATATAGGTAAAAGATCCGTGTAGACCCCTTATTTTTTGTAGAACCCGTAGACCCCTTATAAAACTCAATAAAACTCACTAAAAATAAAACTCAGTTTTGTTAATTTAGTTTTTTTATTTGCGATAAGCTTTTAAGAACAAAAAAAAGACAATTAAAAAAAAACGAAAAACATTAAAAATTGAACATTTTAAGACAATGAGTTTTAAAAATCAATGAGTTTAAAACTCAATAAGCTCAATAAAACTCAGTGTTGCGTTTAAAACTCTTTATTTTAAAACTCATTGTCTTAAAATGTTCGATTTTTAATGTTTTTTGTTTTTTTTTTAATTTATTTATTTATTTTTTTTTGTTCTTAAAAGCTTATCGTAATAAAAAAAACCAAATTTACAACACTGAGTTTTATTTTTATTGAGTTTTATAGGGGTTTACGGGGTCTACAAAATTTAAGGGGTCTACACGTAACACCTTCCCTATATATATATATATATATATATATATATATATATATATATATAGGGAGGGGATCATTTGAGAACCAATTTGTTTTGAGAACTTTTGAGAACCATTCTAAGCCACTAGTTTATATATATGAAAAATCCCCCCATGAATTATAGTGGTTCCCACATGAAATTAGTAGTTGAGATTTGGTCATCAAAAGTTCTCAAAATAAAAAAAGTTCGAATTTGAACCTAACTATATATATATATATATATATATATACACATATATATATATGTTATGTTAGAACCGATTTATTAGATGAGTTGAATAAATACAAGCGATTGTAAACAACAATATCTATGAAGATTAGTTTGTTGGATGTCATCACATTTGTGAAACAAGAACTAATAGATTTTTAAAAGTTATATTAACTATAAATAATTTTAGGAAAATTGAATTTTAATAATACAAGTTTTATGTCATTGGCGGATAATAATATGAGTTTAAAAAATTGTTATGAATAATACCAATTAATGAGGTAGGTGTTTATAATGAAATGTCGTTAGTTGAACCCTAACGGTGTTAGTCATTCACTGACATGGCATATGTTGAGGGATTATTTTATAATTTTAAAAAATGGAGGGACTTATTTGTAATATCTATAAAATAGATTTGAAAAAGAAAAAAAAAACAGAAAACACAACAGCCCCGTTCCCCTTCCCCGACCAAACTCCGGCGACCCCTCCCTCCTCCGGTTTTTCTGCCGACGACCCTTCATCCTCCGATTTTCCTACCGACAACCCCTTCCTCCTCCGGTTCTCCTGCCGGCGACCCCTTCCTCCTCCGATTTTCCTGCCGGCGACCCCTTCCTCCTCCGATTCTCCTGTCGGCGACCCTTCCTCCTCCGATTTTCCTACCGGCAACCCCTTCCTCCTCCGATTCTCCTGCCGGCTACCCCTTCCTCCTCCTATTTTCCTGTCGGCGACGACACTCCCACACCCATTGTCGTTGCTAGTTCAGATCTACGCGAGCGGCGGTTGCGGCGGCTGACTGGCCCGAATGTGATTAGCAGAGATCGTCGTCACCAGACGAAATCAATCTGGATCGATTAGGGTGGCGCAAACCCGTCTAGGGTTTCGCCGTGGTTCTTGTTGGCGACACAGTTTGGAGAGATTTCTAGAGTGGATGGTGAAAGTCGACAGTGAGATGGGGTGGATGCCGGAGGAGATGATGGTGGAAGCCAGTGGTCGGAGGAGATGAAATGCGCGTTGTTGACTTGTTGCTGTTGCCGGAGAGCCAGCCGGAAATGGGTCGCCGGAGAGCCGGCGGCTCTCTCTTCTCTTCTGCCCACGTTTAGGGGTTTCCCCATTTTCCTTCTTTTAACCCATGTTATAGTAATTACAAAATCAACCCCTACACTTTAATAACTTTGTTAAAAAAAACATAGTTTGCCACGTCAGCAAGGAACTAACACCGTTAGTAAAAAACTAACGGTGTATCATTATAATCCAATACCTATAAAATTGGTATTATTGTGATGAAATTTTGAAACTCGTATTATTATCCGCCAACTGGGTAAAACTCGTATTATTAAAATCCAATTTTCCATAATTTTAAGAATTATGATGTTATATTTTAAGATAACATAGAATTCAAATCTTATTCTTATTTATAATTATTAGATCAAGAAGATTTATATTTTTTGATATTTAATTATAGGATAATTGGATTTAAATAATCTCATCTTTTACCTACTGCCGATAATAACCCCACATTATAAAATCATTTTCACCGATCCCAACTTTCACCCATTTTTAAAGACTCGTCGATAACTTTTTAACCCCGTTAAATACCTGCTGACGTGGCATATTGACATTTAATTATTCTTATTTTTCTAATTTCTTTTTCCATATCATATTCCAAATCAGATATTCTCTGGTACCTAAAATAAAATAAAAAATCGATCCATCCCCATCAAACTTAGTTTTGAAAGAGATCGGAAATTACCGTCATCTTCTTCCTTAAAGTTCTTCCATGGTGGATTCTTAACACTCACCATTACATCAAACTTAGTTCCATTGTTTTCAGTTCAGAGTTTCGAGATCATTACAAGTTGTTCTAGATTCAAATTTTAATGAGTTTTGATTAAATTGAAGAATCACAGAAGAACGGTGTTCTCCATTGTCTTGATCGTATTTGTGCTTGAATCATTATCAAAATATATCAAACCACATCTCTTTCTGCTCGGTTGTTAATTTCGAACAAGAATATGTGTTCAATTCCATGATTTGCATGCGTTTTATCATCGTTTTGATTTGAATTTATGTTCGAAGCATATATAGTTTATAGGATATGTTTGTTAATGAAGATGGTTTTACTCTCCTACAATTAGATTGAATTTTTATTTTTATTTTAGGTATTAGAGATTTGGAATACGATGTGGAAAAGGAAATTGAAATAATAAAAGGAATTAATATTATATGTCAGCATAACACGTCAGCAAGTATTTAACTGTATTAAAAAAGTTAACGGTGGGTTCATTAAAAAATTAGTAAAAGTTAGGACTAGTGGAAATGATATTTAAATGTGGGATTATTGACGGCCGATAAGTAAACAATGAGATTATGTAAATCCAATTTTCCTTAATTATAAAGTTTAATTATTTAAAATTATTATTATTTAATAGTAGAGAAAATTAGTATTTAATAAGCAAAAAGTGTCGAGGAAAGTAAAATAAGAATGAATGTGAGTGTGACATTTGACAACACGTGTAGTTTTTTATTAGGGAGTAGGTTGAATACGGATACCTAATTTCTAATTACCTCAAATTACCCAACCCGTTGTCAACTGATGAGCGGTTAAAATGTACACTTTATTTTATATTAATCACTCCGCATACACATTAAATTATGCATAAAATATATTATTCTAATTAGTTTTGATATTTAAGATGTCATGTTGAGAATGAACTTAAGTGGAGTTGTCTATATATTTTATTAGTTTTGCTTAGTTAAAGATTTTAATTAAATGAATAATGTTAAAAAGAAAAGTGTGTATATAAAGTCCTAGTGATGGTTTTCGTGAACATGCAGAAGCAAAGGAACTCATATGGACTTTCAATTAATTCAAGTGAGGAGTTAAAGTTATATTAAAGTCAAAGGAAGTGTGCTGGTCACGTCGAAAGAAAATGATTTAAATGGATGTGAGCGCAAAGAGCAGCAAATCAAGATTCGGACTTTTAAATCCCGGGCGGTACGCCTAACTTATTCTATTTCGGGGCGGTACGCCTACGGGCGTAATCGGCAGATTTTTTATTTCTTTTATTTTCTATCTTCGATCACTGGTACGTTTCCTATTCTCGTTTCTTTTTATTTTTATTTAATTCTTATTTATTTTTGTTGTTTCTTTGTTCACATTGAGGGCAATGTTGAACTCAAGTGTGGGGAGGGGAATAACGCGTTTCATGAGTTTATTTTTGTGTGTGTTTAAAAAAAAAAACAAAATTTTTTTTTAAAAACATAAAAAAATCCAAAAAGATTTTTCATTTTTTGAGTCATTTTGAGTTTAGTGTTTTGAGTCAAAAATGTCTTTGGATTAACTTGCAATTACATGGAAGATGATAGAAAATTGGGAATCGATTTTCAGAAATAAAAATAAAGAAAGAAAAGGGAAAAGTGGTAGAAACGGAGAGAATGGAAAATATATCTAATTTGTGATGTGTCGGTAGGCCCAGCTGATTCAGTAAAGCTTAATTATCCCTTGGTGTTTATTTTTGTATAAATATGTAATTAATTAGCTTGCTAGTGGGTTCCCATTTTAGGAGTTAGAGTGAGATTGAAACTGATGATTAGGAGGAAAGAGACCTTTTTAGATTAGAGACTTATATATCCTCAGAATAACCTGGCACGTTATGATCTTTTTGCGAAAGCAAATCCGAGAAATAACGGCGCCCCATTTTCCCATCTTTTTAGCATATTAGGTAAAAATTGGTTAATGAATTAGAGTGAAGGGACAAAATACTCACGTACGAACTAAGGATAGTATCCCGTGGTAAGTGCCTCTGATGATGTTCTGGATCTCGCGGGCAAAACACTCACGTATGATTTCGGGGGTAAGACCTTGTGAAAGAATGCCTCTGATGATGTCAGTTGGTAAGTATAGCTAAAATTAACCAACTAAAAAAAAAGAGAAAAAGAAAAGAAAATGGAAAAAATAGAGGCATCAGTAGTCAAATAAATGCTCAAGCAAATTCACTATCCATTCGAATCCATCATTCTTGGGATATATGAGTATCTGGTTTAACTAGGGTGGGGAAAATATAAATAATTCATCTTAATTACCCTTTGCTTTGACTGAATTTGAGTCGGGAGTAGATTAAGCTAAAGCTTTTTGAAGATGGGACACATAGGCAGGTTGATACAAATGATTGGTAAATTATATAAACACCTTGGGGGCTCAATGATCAGTGGTTGGGTTTAGTCGGACCGAAATATAGGCAATTGCACTTAGTATATGTGATTACATTTTGGGAATGTGGAGTTGACATGGTTGTTAATTTGAAAAGTTAAAATATTTTGAGATTGATTCCTGATTATGATTCCATGGCAGTTTTTCCGAGACGGAAAAAGATAAGTGTGGGGATGTGATGAGAGTATATTTTGTAACGCTTTTTATATATTTAATTCTATATTTTTACTAGTTATAATATATTAATTCTCATCATATTTTCTTTGGGTTGTGTTTCATGTGGTTGGAGCTAAAAAGTTATAAATGTGATGGTTTAGCGGGTTTTGAATAATTAGTGTGTTGAGATGTGAATGAGCTCAAATGGTGTGATTAAATGAATTTGAATTTTAGCAAGCAACTAGTCTGACTTAATAATTATTGCCATGAATTGTTAGTTTTTATTGTAAGTATAAAAAATAGAAAAATGTATAAGAAATAAACCATGTTTTATTTGTGCTTTTGTGAACAGAGATGTCAAAATGCAAATGTGGGTAAAGAATTTCATATTACTACACTCCATGGATTTAAGGCTACGTGGAAATCAATGTAGAGGAAGGAAAATATTTGGGTCATCATGGAGAATTCAAGAGGTTTACGTGGACAAGTGTGGTCCATGTAAATTCATATGGAAGGCAGCCTCACGTGCATTGCACGATGATCTCAAATAATTCTAAAAAGTGAACTACAATTAAAATTGAGAATATGGGCCGCTTGTGGGCTGTATGCGCTGTCAGGAATTAAGAGGTGTACGTAGCCTTTAGCCCAAAATCATGATAGAGATTAATAAAAGGGAAAGAAAGCGTAGGTGAGGAAAGAAGATTCGACGGACGGGAAAAGAGGCGCAGCCTCTTGGCTGCTGTGCACAGAGAAATCGAAGGGAACAACAATTCTTGTGGTTTAACGAGTGAAGTTTTATTCTTTTAGTTTTAGTTAGTTTGATCAGATATTTTGGTTGATTATTGTGATGAACAATTTGGTAGTGACAGTATTAGATTTCTTTATCATGATTGTTGGCTAAGTTTCTTTTAACTGCTTTTGGTGAATGGTTGTGTAAAATCGTTCTTTTCTTAACTGGTTAATTGCTAATTGTTCCGGAATCCTTGCAACCGTTGAGCACCCGCATGCTGAATTTGTTTAACCTAGACTAGTAAACTAGGGTTTTAGTGGTCCACTGTTTACATGATCTAGCACTTTCTTGCGGCAGGAACTAATCAGCCCATTAGAAACTTAGGTTATTAGGTCAATTAGGCAATTGGGGACTATGTCTATGTAGTCATTGGTAATTGATTAGGTTTTGCCCAGATCGGTAGCCAACCAGGATCCAAAAGTAGTTAACTTGTCACATAAGTAATCTTAGCTTTAATCAATTTCCTTAGTTGTTAAGTTAGTTAAATTTTAGTTAATTTCCAATCTCAGCAAAAACAGCCAAGAGGCAATTTAGTGTAATTCCTTAGATTAAATTAGTTTAGTTTAGTTTAGGTCAATCTAGGTTAGTGACAGTAATCTAGGTTTAGGTAGTTAATTTAGTTAGGTAGTTAAATTCTAAATCACTAGTGACCACCAACTCCCCTGGATTGATACCCTACTTACCCTATCTATAGGTTTAAGTTTAGGATTATTTGTAGCGGTCTCGACACCCGTTATCATCAACTCAGACCCAGACGGCAGTTGAAACTTCAAAGTTGTAGGAGTTCAAACTTGAAAGGTGTAGGAGTTCTCTTAGAGTGTGGAGTTGAAGTCTAAACGTAAGCTTCATACCTTAGAATAGAATATGTAATAAATTAAATCTGATGCAATAGAGATGATTAATCAGAAAGTCACCTTGGGAAAACAGCAACTAACCGATCGAATGTGTAATCCTGTAGATAATGAGAATTATATACGTGATTTGACTCGGTAGCGCGGGGTTGAAGTCGGTGGCGGAATTGAAGGCGTCGAGTGGGCGATTAAAGAGAAGTCTACAAGATGACTGCAGCTGCTCTAGGGAAAATGAGAACAGAAGGCCGCGGTTGATGAGAAAGAAGGAGAATGAAAATTTGTACAGATTAATTGCTGCCACGATGGGTTTATATATTGTAAAGAGGGTGGGTAAGGTACAAACATCACATTTAAAATAAGCCAACTTAATCTCGAACGTAGCTGGTGTTCATTTAGAGTACTACTCTCACATATGCATATATGTACACAAGACTCATAACTCACAACCACCAATATTTCAGACCAATTAATAACCACTTTAATAAGGGACTTGATTTTCACACATGAGGGAATTGATTTTCACACAGAATCCAAATAATCATTTGGAGAACTTCCCAAACGGCCATTTAGCCCTAAACAATCGTTTAGATTCTGTGTGAAAATCAATTCTTTCAGCACCTTTAATAAACATGTCATCTTAATCTTAATAATTTAATATTTAATAAAGTTGTATCTTGCGAAGTTGCATACGACGAGTAATGGCGAAGTTTAAAATAAAACCCCGAGGGGACGGGCTGAAAAATTCTACTGAGAGAAAGATACTCAATACATCCAAGACGGTGATACTCAATACTTATAGATTTTTATTCATAAAATTGTGAAAAATAATACTTCTGGACGAAAAAACCGCAGCGACGGTCCCCTCCCACCACCCACCCCCACCCCCACTCAAATCCGACTTAAACTTCGCTAATGCGTACGAGTTAGTTTTATTAAACTTATATAAGAGCTTCGTGCGGCTAGGTTGGAACAGCTGGTGGTTGACTTTTGCATTAGGTCACCCTATATAGAGTATTTGGGCAATTCTATGTTTATGTTTGTTGGCCGTTTAAAAAGAATTAATATTAAAATAAAAATAAATATTTTATCTTAATAAAAAATTACACACATACCGCATGTTAGCTTCTCACATCACTTCTCATCTTATTTTCTGCATCTCTCATATTAAATATCAAATCCTTCTCCTATTAATACTAATGATTTTATATAATTAAATTATATAATTAAAAAATTAATGTTATTAATCTTCTTATCGAATAAATTTTTAAAACTTAATAAATTATAATAAGATTTTAGTTATATCTTATCTTAAAATATAATTTATAATTCTTAAATCTTCATTTTGTTATTTATAGTTAGAGTAAACTACCATTTTCGTCCATGTGGTTTGACCAATATGTCATTTTCATCCACTCTTCTTCTGAATCCTCTATTTCATCACCGTGGTTTGAATTTCTTGTCATTTTAGTCCACTTGACTAATAATGTTATTAAAACTCTATTTTTGTATTTGATAGAAACTAAAATGAGTTAAAAGAAAACAAGATGGTGACCCGTCTGCGCTTTACGGCGGGCCACCCATTTAACCGTAAGTTTAAGTAAAAAACGTTTTAATCTGGTCAAAGTACAAAATTATAAAAAAAATAACCAACCAAAGTCAAAAAATCTAAAAGTATAGTAAATAATGAAAGTAGAAAAGTTAAGGGATATAAAACGTAAAAGTCTAAAAGTTTTATGGGAAAAGTATAAATTAAAAAAGTATACTAAAAAACGAAAGTGGGAAATTTTAGGGCTATAAAACGTCAAAGTCTTAAAGTTGTGTGGTCGAAGTATAAAACTATAAAAAAAAGTCTCGGCCAAAGTCAAAGCTCTTAAAGTATACTAAAAAGGAAAGTAGAAATGTTAAAGGGTATAAAACATTACAACGTAAAAGTATAAAAGTTGTCGTGGTCAAAGTATAAAACTATAAAAACGTTATGAGGTATAAAACGTAAAAGTCTAAAAGTTTCGAGGTGAAAGTATAAAACTATAAAAAAAGTCGTGGGCAAAGTTGAGAATATAGTAAAAATGAAAATAGAAAAGTTAATACGTATAAAACGTAAAAGTCTAAAAGTTTCGTGGTCATAATATAAAACTATAAAAAGTATATTAAAAAACAAAAGTATAAAAGTTAAGGGGCATAAAACATAAAAGCCTAAAACTTTCGTGGTAAAGTATAAAACTATTAAAAAATATGATCAAATCCTAAACTTTGTGACCAAAGTTAAAAACAATAAAGTTTATATGGTCAAAGTTAAAATACAAAAACCTTTGTGGTCAAATTAAAAACTCCTAAACTATTATGTCTAAATTATAAAACTCCTAAACTATACTATGCCTTTACCAAATTTCATTGTTACGAGTAAAAGTCCCGCGCGTTACCGCGGGGTTCGTTTCCTTTTTTAATATAATATAGTTCTATCGCTTGAAACAACAAACCAAGTGTTTTGTTTCCCTAAACATGTGATCTTAATATTAACTTAAATATAGTATAACATAATAGGTTAAGAACATAAACCTAATTTTGTAGAAGAAACTTGAAAAATAATATTTAGTCATTATGTTGAATTTAACCCACTTGAAATCAAAGTCACCTTTTCTCTATTTAATTAAATTTCAATTCATAAAACCATTTTAAGTCTGATATACATGTTTGTTATATATATACTCTTGTTCACTTGAACGATAGTGCATAAAGTTTTTTTCCTATAAAATTGTTATTTTTTATGGATCTTGCCTATCCAATATATTTCAAGTTCAAGTAAAAGGAACCTTGTTGTTATTTGTTAAAAGTCATAGACCAAACTCTTACCTGTCAGGAATCTAGACTTTCATAAGTTTAAAAACTAAAGGACTAAAGGACTGTGAAACCGTTGTCACTTCACTTTTTAACCCAAATATTTTGCCGTCACTTTTTAACCCAAAATATTTGCCGTCACTTTTTAACCCAAATATTTGTAAAGAGTTACTTTCCAATCATCCATGACTTTGTATTATTTTTTCTAAAAATTTATTTATTAAATGAGAACCAAAAAATGAAACTTCAAAATCGAATTGAGAATCTCTATATATAGGGTAAAACTTAATAAATTAATATATAAGTAAATTGAGGGCTCAGAGGTAAACCACCAATTCATCACAGCCCAATTATTTAAGGAAAACCCTCCTCGATTAGAAAGTAAGATTGATATAGAATGAAGGCTAAGAACATATTCACCATAGTCTAAAGTAGATATAATCGCAACCATGAGCAGTCATAACTTAGCTCTGACCATTATCGGACATCATACCCTCAATAATTATAGCAAACCCCTTTCGAGTTAGCCTGAAAGCCAAATAGTAATCTTATTTCACTTGGATGAAGGAACAAACAAAGCAAGAAATAAAAGTCGTTAAAGACAACTGTTACTAATATTAAGACGCTTTATGCACCACAAAAAAGCCAATAAGAAACATAGAAAAGTTATGAACGGTGCAGCTTAAGAAAAAAGTTAACAGACCAGCCATCGTCAAATCCAGCCACCCTAAAATCAAATAGTTTCTAAATAATCTGAATGAAAGCAACAGTAGAAATAAAGCTCAGATCTGGGCTCAGAAAGGAAATATCATCACAGCCTTTAAAAGATAAAATCGAAAGCAAACTTAGATCATCATGGCCATAAAGGCTCTGATCCTCAAAGTGTTATAGCAAACCTTTTTAACCCATCAAAAGCAAACCCATAACAAAAACTCATTCTGTTCCTCAGATATAACCGACAAAGTCTCTCACGGTCAGCGACACATCGCCGGCTACCACAACAAAAGACGGCAACAACAGCGTAACGTCACCGGGACCGTAGCAAAAGAAGTCATCAACGACAGCGCTTAGGTTTAGGGTCACATCGCCGACCACCGTACAAAAATACAGCGGTGACGGCGGCGACCACCAAACCCAAAATAGCAACAGATCCGAAAAAGGACCAACAAAACGATAAACAAAACGATAAGGATCGAAATCAGAAGAGAGCTTCGTAGAGAGAAATCGAGAATGACAGAGATATAGAGAGAAATGGAGAATGAGAAATAAAGTGAACCTTCATATGTCTTCTATAATATTTTAATAGGAGGCCAGAAGATAAAGCTAGAGAGATGAGATCCGGCCACCGTTCAAACCTCTCCAAATTCGTAGAGAGAAGATGATGGACGTGAGAGAGGGAGATTTAGAGAGAGAAAAATAGCCTGTGGATTTATCAAGAATATGAGTATGAGTAGATAAAGAAAGAGAAGAGGCACATGGAAAGAGCACGTGTAACAGAAATGTAGAGTTCAAAACACGCGTAAAAGAGAATACAAAGCGTGTTGTGGTCATCGAGGACCGACCAAATCCACAAATAAAAAAAATAAACGTGGCAGGAATAGTTTATTTTTAGTGTACACATCAGCTATGACTTTTGATAAATAAGGTAAT
>JBCNJP010014139.1:0-11362 GCA_039602395.1 Deinandra increscens subsp. villosa | reverse complement strand
AATTGTCACACCCTCAAAAAATCCACGCGCGGAATACCATCGCAGGGAGCGTGACAAACCAGGATCGCCGTCCATTAGTTACGACCAGTAATTAATAAAAACGTTTCGTATTTCATTAAAATATAAATTCAGAGTTTTACAAATGCGGAAGCGTAAATACAATGAAAGTATTAATGTAAAAACATCGTCACCCAAGGTGACGTGGTTTGTTCAAAGACACAAAAAGGGTTTCAAAGTCTCATGCATGCGTACTCGTGATACTCGAACATCTGCAACCTGAGAAATAACATGCTAAAAAGTGTCAACACAAAGGTTGGTGAGTTCACAGGTTTATCAGTTCAAAAACAATTCCGGTTAATGTAAATCGACTGTTCAACAACAGTCCTAGTTCAGTGTAAATCAACTGTTTATCGACAGTTCAAGTTCAAGTTTAAAATTGATTGTTCAACAACAATCAAGTTGAGTTTAAGATTGACTATTCAACAATAGTCAAGTTGTAAGAGCATAATCACTAATATATATCAGATAGCTAGCTAGGCTATGTACATGAAACTTTGCACGTGATGGTCACCGAAGCTGACAGTTGTTTATAGTTTGCTCATTGTTTCGTTGAGGACGAAGTATAACACCCGTTCGATATCCAATCGTGCCAGAGCGACTGGCCCGGGTGGGGTTTGTCAAACCCAGTAGTACTACCAATATAAGTTCCCGCTGATCATCACCAAATACTAACGGTACCATGAGAAGGACTCTGTTGTCTAGTGTGCCTCAGTAATCAGTAATCAGTGTGATATATAAAAGTCTAATTAGTCTCAGTTGTGTAAATCATGCATGTTAATCTCCCCCAACAGGATTTAAAACAGGTAAAATGGGGCCGTGAAACTCACCTTAGGTTGCACAGCAAAAGTTTCCAGATAATCAGTTAAGCAAGTTGCAAGAACGAGTCTTGTGCAAAGCAATCAATAACCTAACGAGCATACGAGTATAAGTGTGTGTTCTACAAACTATCAAGTCTAACGCAAACGACAAAAACAAATGATCATGGAGTTCAAAATAAGTCGAGGATGGCACGTGTGCCAAATCCGAGCGATTATCGAAATAACGCGAGAAAATGCAACATATATCAATATTATATATTTTTTTCTAAGTTTAAAGATTTCAAAAATAAATATATATAATATATATATTTAAAACAAACGTGCAAATGATGTTAATAACGAGTTTGTGAAAACAAGAAACGTATGAAAGGTCATATAAAGTATCAATTGTTTCAATAAATTGACGACACATGATTATTTATATTGGTCTATGCAAATATATCTATTTTACCATTTTTGATAAAAGTCGAAATTTTTAGATTAATAAATATATATTTTATTTATATACATATTAGAAATATTTTTTTTTTCATTCTAAAGACGACGAGTTAACCGAGTTTCAAAAATGTAATTTACCGGACCTAATATCCCAAATTTTATATCTACGGGTTTAAACTGCGATAAGGAACGACTTTGGTACAAGTTTTAGGTGTCTAATAATTAAAACAACACAAAAACAATAAAAATAATTATTATGGAGGTCACAAGGTTCGAAACCGTGACCTCCAGGACCCAACAGCGTGACTTAGCCACTCGGGCAGCGACCGATTTGTGCTGAAGGTCCGATTAGAAGCAATTTATGCATATGCGAACTGGGATCTGCTTATAGAAGGAAAATAACAGAAAAAGAAAACGCATGGACTGAGTTTCGAACTCGCGTCCATTGCGTATTAACCCAGTGCCTAAACCAGTTGTGCCAGATTGGCGTCTGTTACAAACCCGGAATGATAAATATATAACCCGTACCCGACGTGAGTCTTCTTCTTCCCCAATAACTCCGGTGGCCGGAGTTTTATTCCGGTCGCCGGAAAATCGCGAAACACAGAACAAACTCATAAAAATATGCGATTAACACAGAGGATGATTTACCTTGAGTCGGAGATGAGAAACGAGGAGTTTTTAAAGCCGAAACGAAACCCGAATCTTGAACGCGAACATCGAGCACCACCACGAAACTCGAATTCGATTGCTCCTGATTGCACAGTGATGAATGACGATCACAAATGGTGCTTAATGGTGGTGTTACAGTGGCTAAACAGTGGTGGTTGGTGATGGTTTTTAGTGGGTTTGCTTCGCCGGAAACTGGAAAACGAGAGGGGGAAACGAGAGATTGCGAGAGAGGGAGAGAGGGTGGTTTGGGGTGATCTAATGATCGTGGAAATTGTATCTGGACCAAATGATCGGTCCTCCAGTGCAACCGATCGGGAATTAAACACCCGAAATCAATTCGAAGGTGAGGGGTTCGACGGTTTCGTGAAGTGTTTTCAATTTCAACTTTGGGCTAATGACAGAATTAGTCCCTCATAATAGTTACAATATAACTACCGACTTTCTAAAATCACAAGGTCAGTCCCTACAGATTTTGATTAAATGAAACATGTTTGGTGAACGACAAGATAGGCCCTCGAAGTTTCATAAAAGCGAACACCTCTAACGAAGTTAGCGGGAAATGTTTTGAACGACGAATATACGAAACGTTTATAAGAAATATAAATCTCATCTTACTCACATAAAATCGTAGGACATAATTCCGTAATTATATATTTAAGTTGTAAACTATATCTTTAAAGTCTCATTAAGTTATGACTAAAAGTTTATAGGTATATACTTTAGGTTTACATAAAATCATAATTATAAATATATGATTCAATAATTAAAACTCACATGGAATGATAAAATAACATGTGAATATATACAAATATATCACATAGAATCATAAAGTGAAATCATGGAATATCAAACGTTTGAACTTAGTGCATGCTCGTATAGTGATGATCACACAAAACCCTAATTTGCTAAAGTCAACAAAGTCAACACATAAATGTTCACACAACATTTAATACGGTTTAAAGTCAGGAAATGACCTGAAAAGTCGGATTGTCACAGTATCCCCTTGTTGAAGAATTTTCGTCCTCGAAAATTGTGTAACGCGATAAAAGTTAATGAGCTAGACACAAAGAAAAAAGAAAAGAAAATTTCTAGAAAAAGAAAAGAAAATTTCTTAGTCGTCACATCATCCCCTTGTTGAAAGAATTTCGTCCCGAAATTTAAATCGGTGACAATTGCTTGAAGAGTTGAATTAACAGCAACATATCGAACGAATTCAGGTTTCCTACTCCAAATTGAGTGATTGATGTTATGATCAAGAATGTGTACCCGATGTTGAGGAGATGTCAAATGTTTAGAGGTTTTCGAAAGGAATTCGAATACAGAGTGTAGAAAATGATTTCTTATCGGGCGTTCTCTTACGAGAAGAGTTGTACAAATACAATACAGGAATCGTGTCGTGTGACCAGGCCGAACAGAGTGACACTGATAATATAAGTATCTAAAATCAAGATTTCCATACGAAGAAGAATCATGATACGTCCGAGTGGCTTCCAGCTATTGTACTCAATGCTAGGAGTGAGATTCCTTATCGTGTCTCGTTTTCAGTTAAGAAATTCGCATTCACCAATTAACCCAAGTGGATCGAAGAGAAAGAGATTTGAGTATGAGAAAATTGTGTGTGCATCAAGTCAACCAGTGTTTGCCTAATAGACTTGTTACCCAACGACAACACAAAGGTCTAGATCTTGCCGAACAATTAGCAAGTAGCATAAAATGACTTAACACTGATCAATTTCATACGAAGACCCAATAGTTGATAAAATACTTCATAGGTTTATGACTGCTTATATTCGCGTGATTCATGAGAACATTCAAATTCACATTTCATGCAATAACGGTTCAGATAGCATACGAGTTTCTACGAATATTTATTTTAAAGGTTGATGCAGTCAAAGCGTACTAGCATGCAATCTATCATGAAGGTTTTACCATACAACGCATACAATTGTCCTAAAATCTGATAACTATCATACAATACCAGCATGGCATATCTCGAGCATATAAGTTCATAGACTAACCAAGACAACCCATACGGTGCAAAGTTGACGGGGCAACTTCACACAGTCTTGTCATTCCCACCGAGGTAGGAGACTTAGGACCTTGTAGGGCGTATGGTTTTCATACTTAATCAAGTTAATATGTTCATAACATGTCATTTTATGGTACCTATCACATTTCATACACATAACTAATCATGCAATTTTACGCAACTTATGTTTAAACCAGCACTTCAATGATTAATCAATTTAGGTACCCTAAACATAGGATTAGATTCTCAAATCTTAGCATGCATAAACACGTATGTTTTATAAACATTTTTCATGAAATGATCAGAAGCAAACATATTATTTATCATCGTTAGAATGGTTCAACAGTTGCTCACATACTAAAATATAACTGGCAACACGCTGATTTTGTGACAAAAGGACCGAGGTTTAAAGAGAAATCCAATCAAGAGCCCACTGCCATTTTACAGGTAACACGTAGCAGTATGTTTTAGAGACGAATTACTTAGTTCTGTTACAAATTATTCAAGAAATCACATAGACATTCAGGTTCAAATTCAAGTTGGAGTTCAGTATCATACAACATATCATCATGCACATTACCTTGCCATATGAATCCTAAACATTTAGAGTGAAAATCCAACAAAATAAAAGTGTAACTATGAGGTACCGAATATTGAAAAGTGATCTGCAGGATTACGCATGGCATCAAGCATGAGAATAACAAATAGAGGAAAGCGCTAACGGCTTAATTCGTGAATTCGAGTAAGTGATGGGATAACAAGCTTATGATAGTCGCAACTACACATCTCAAGAATGACATGTGAGTTTAAACCGGCACTAGTGAAGATACCAGCAAGGAGGATGCAAATAACGTAATGGATAGTATAGAATTCAGAGAGAAATATATAGCGTGCGTGACAAGATTTTGCAAGGAATTCGCGTAAATAGATATCGAAATGAACGTGTCAAGGGTTATACAATCCGATAGAGTAAACGTCTCATTAGAAAAATCTTCATTGTTTAGGCTCACTGGCATGCTCAATCTATTTGATGTCCTTGCGCTTCATGCGTCATGATTCATTTCTTGTCAAAACATTGGTTCAAATGGTTTCCAAAAGTAAGATAAAGCACGAAGGTGTTATAAAAGGGTGTCCACGAAACAAAAACATTAGAATGTTCAAAAGCGGCTTTGGCTTGGGTTGCCTGTATATATATGCATATTTGCTAGGGTTTAGTGCAAGTTTTACAGACCGGGTCAAAAGATCAAATCGAGTGTTCCATAAAAAGAAGAAGATAAGGGCTATCACCTCAGTGAATGCCAAAGAGTTTATTAAAACAGGCAGTCGACCAAAAAAGTAGTGTCCTTTAAATGAAAGTCGATCTACTTCTTACACATGCTTCTAAAATTTGGAGTTGATCATTCGATCAGGGGTTTTATCATTCATAAGGGAAAATCTATGATTTTCAAAACGTTGATGTTCATCGGAGTCAGAACTCACGTAGAAGATAGAGTTTTCAGAAAGCATGGGGTTTGATTATTTCGGGCATGTCTCTTTTAGTAGAAAAAAAAAACGTAAGGGATATCTGTATTCTCGGAGAAAGCAACATTGAGCAGTTTTGTCGAGGACCCAGTCCTGTTAGATGGAGTTTCTCAAGATGAGGCTATTATGTATGACTCTAAAGTCAATCCTTCGTCTGGTACTGGTCCCACATTCAACGTGCCACCAATGTTTATATATAGGGTGTACCGCAGCTAACCCACCACACTACCAGCACCTTGAAGGCGTACCAGCAACTTACCATTACTAGCTATAAGTCAAACCACACTGGTTATTTTATCGAAAGTAGAGGACGTCAAGTTTTTCCCATACGCTTGAAGGTAGAGGGGGTGAGGGAGTAAAACCTCAATACGTTATGCAAACAAAAGTTGTAAGAGTGTTCATTCACAATACCTGAAAAATGCGTAAGGTTTGTTATTCTAGTGAAGGTTGTTGAGAGGTTGGCGCGTGCAGGACGAATATCATAAAGCTTCAGATTTCAAGATGATCAAAATTTAAACAGGCCACAAGGTTTAAGTTCAAGCTGGGGGTTCATCAATGAAAGTTTTCTGGAAAGGACGATGAGGATTCGTGTATCAAGAATTTTGTCGATAGCTGCTATGACGGGAGCGTTAATAAATGTACAAATGTATGGATATCTTGGTGTACTCAATGTGTAAGAAGGGGTAATACAAGTCTGATAGTACAATTAGCTATCGATAACAAGAAGTTCATGCTCGATGGGTGTAAATGGAGTTTCCATATAAGGTTTGGTATTTGTTACTGCGATTGAGGTACAAGGTAGTATCATCATCAAGGGTGTATAACTAGTAGAAAAGCTAACCAAAAGTGTAACACCTTCCGTCCAAAGCTTGAAAGCTCATCCAAGACATAAAGGATTACAAAAGCGCGAGAATCGGAAATCGTTGGTTGTTAAACCGTAAAAGGTTCGAATCATGCAGACAGAAATCAAACGCACAGGTTCAAAAGGTCAGTCGGAATAGTCATTACATTGAAACCGGAAGTCATTAGTTTGAAAATCAATAAGGCTTTTAACTAACATTACCCCTATTAGAGAAAGAAAATATGCTTGCGGTGAGGTAAGCAGTTTGTACAATCGTGACGACGTTTGTGGCAACAAGTTCTGATTTGCACAATAAAAATCAGCAAGTACGAATCTTCAGAGGGAACTTCATAAGAGCTTTCAGCCAAGAAATATGTTCTAGTGCTCGCGGTATATGATTTTATATAACTTGTTTATCCAATGTTGTATGGGTATTCGTCTGGTTAAGGTTTGTCCAGAGTTGTCTCAGGTTCGTAAAGTTCCAGGAGTTTGATATGGTAAGTGAAGTAGTAAGCATAGAATTATGATTCAAGATGAGTTCAAACCAGTCAAAAATTTCGTCGAAAGTGCTCGTAGTTAAGGAAAACTTATCATTTGAAATGAACGGGTGAAACGATGTCCCACCAGGACCAACACTCGTAATAGGTGTCAAAGGGTTCACGAATGGATTAGAATCCAATAGTATACAAGAGGATGAGATCATGCGCGATAGCGTTTACAAAGATAGATGACTTCGATCATCCGGTTGAGTTCGAACATGTTCAACATTCAGATACCACGAGGAAAGGGAAAAAGAAATGACAGGAATTTGGTCCCAATATGAACCATTGGCTTGCCTAGTAGGATTCTCCAGGATTTCCATATACTGCAAATTACATTTACGTGTGCACCCGTATCTGTGATTTACTTTATATGATCACCCTAGTTCCTCTTACTTCAGTTACCAAGTATGGTGTGGTCACTAACCCATGGTTATCTTGACCAGAATTTGTTAATGAGACAAGTTTTCGAGAATAGAATGCTCGCTCTAATTGGAATGGCCCACCCGAAGCGAGTCAACCAGGAATTTAGCTGAATAGGATCTGAATAGGGTTTACTACGCATACCGACTTGATCACAATCCGGTAGATAAAGAGAAAACTTTAGTCGGCCCATTCAGGTACCATTAAGTCATAAGAATTGTTCCCACGTTGTGTTATATCGTCGCACAACGTGATAGAAACGTGAAGAGGGAGATCTTAAAAGATCAAGGCAAATGTGTAAACGATCAAGGTAACAGAGGCGGTTACAATGCCCCATGAGCAACCACTTGAATTCAAACAATGTTGCCACCGCTGAAAGTTGGATGATCGCGCTATTAGCACGTCGTGATTACGTTCCCTGAATTTAAGAGTTGAGCGGTCTTTGCGAGGCATGTATCATAAGAATCTCCTAAGTTATGGAGAAAGGTTTAAGGACAAGAAGATGTATTACACCACCTTCCCTATGCAACATATGTCCATAATATGGGTACTACGCCCAGTTGTTCAATCCAGACTAATCCTGAGCAGCAATCAGCTCGTCAAAAGTATAAACGTGATCCTTCGATCTGATTCAACGTCTCGTCGTACATGAATGTTAACCAAGAGGTACACAACTTAGAGAGGTTATGAAAAAAAATGACTCAAGACTAACCGGCTCCTTGCCGTGAGTATAAGGGGATTGGATGATGTAAACGATAAATTGTAAACCAGGTGCGTGTAGGAGTGAGTATCGCGATGCATGAGAAAAATGTTTAAGTGCAACTAATGCAAAACAGTTACAGTCTAAGACGAATCTTAGTTCGCTGTAACCAATGGCTCTGATACCAATCTGTCACACCCTCAAAAAATCCACGCGCGGAATAACGCACCGCAGGGAGCGTGACAAACCAGGATCGCCGTCCATTAGTTACACCAAACGACCAGTAATTAATAAAAACGTTTCGTATTTCATTAAAATATAAAATTCAGAGTTTTACAAATGCGGAAGCGTAAATACAATGAAAGTACTTAATGTAAAAACATCGTCACCCAAGGTGACGTGGCTTGTTCAAAGACACTAAAAGGGTTTCAAAGACTCATGCATGCGTACTCGTGATACTCGAACATCTGCAACCTGAGAAATAACATGCTAAAAAGTGTCAACACAAAGGTTGGTGAGTTCACAGGTTTATCAGTTCAAAAACAATTCCAGTTAATGTAAATCGACTGTTCAACAACAGTCCTAGTTCAGTGTAAATCAACTGTTCATCGACAGTTCAAGTTTAAGTTCAAGGTTGACTGTTCAACACAACAGTTCAAGTTCGATGCTTCAAGTTCAAGTTGTATAGCAAATCCTAGATAATATATCAGATAGCTAGCTAGGCTATTTTCATGAAATCAGTGCACGTTTGACTAGGTAAACTAGCTATCCAGTTACTGAAGCTCGACAGTTGTTCATAGTTGTGCCTCGTTAAGACTAAGGACGTATATAACACCCGTTCGATATCCAATCGAGTCAGCGCGAATGACCCGGGTGGGGCTTGTCAGGCCCAGTAGTATCTACCAATATAAGTTCCCGCTGATCGTCACCATATGACAGTAACTCTAACAAGTGAAGGACTTTATCATATAGTGTGCCACAGTAATCAGTAATCAGTGTGATATATATTAGTCTAATTAGTCTCAGATGTGTAAATCATGCATGTTAATCTCCCCCAACAGGATTTAAAACAGTAAAATGGGGCCGTGAAACTCACCTTAGGTTGCACAGCAAAAGTTTCCAGATAATCAGTTAAGCAAGTAGCAAAAACGAGTCTTGTGCAAACAATCAATAACCTAACGAGCATACGAGTATAAGTGTGTGTTCTACAAACTATCAAGTCTAACGCAAACGACAAAAACAAATGATCATGGAGTTCAAAATAAGTCGAGGATGGCACGTGTGCCAAATCCGAGCGATTATCGAAATAACGCGAGAAAATGCAACATATATCAATATTATATATTTTTTTCTAAGTTTAAAGATTTCAAAAATAAATATATATAATATATATATTTAAAACAAACGTGCAAATGATGTTAATAACGAGTTTGTGAAAACAAGAAACGTATGAAAGGTCATATAAAGTATCAATTGTTTCAATAAATTGACGACACATGATTATTTATATTGGTCTATGCAAATATATCTATTTTACCATTTTTGATAAAAGTCGAAATTTTTAGATTAATAAATATATATTTTATTTATATACATATTAGAAATATTTTTTTTTTCATTCTAAAGACGACGAGTTAACCGAGTTTCAAAAATGTAATTTACCGGACCTAATATCCCAAATTTTATATCTACGGGTTTAAACTGCGATAAGGAACGACTTTGGTACAAGTTTTAGGTGTCTAATAATTAAAACAACACAAAAACAATAAAAATAATTATTATGGAGGTCACAAGGTTCGAAACCGTGACCTCCAGGACCCAACAGCGTGACTTAGCCACTCGGGCAGCGACCGATTTGTGCTGAAGGTCCGATTAGAAGCAATTTATGCATATGCGAACTGGGATCTGCTTATAGAAGGAAAATAACAGAAAAAGAAAACGCATGGACTGAGTTTCGAACTCGCGTCCATTGCGTATTAACCCAGTGCCTAAACCAGTTGTGCCAGATTGGCGTCTGTTACAAACCCGGAATGATAAATATATAACCCGTACCCGACGTGAGTCTTCTTCTTCCCCAATAACTCCGGTGGCCGGAGTTTTATTCCGGTCACCGGAAAATCGCGAAACACAGAACAAACTCATAAAAATATGCGATTAACACAGAGGATGATTTACCTTGAGTCGGAGATGAGAAACGAGGAGTTTTTAAAGCCGAAACGAAACCCGAATCTTGAACGCGAACATCGAGCACCACCACGAAACTCGAATTCGATTGCTCCTGATTGCACAGTGATGAATGACGATCACAAAGGGTGCTTAATGGTGGTGTTACAGTGGCTAAACAGTGGTGGTTGGTGATGGTTTTTAGTGGGTTTGCTTCGCCGGAAACTGGAAAACGAGAGGGGGAAACGAGAGATTGCGAGAGAGGGAGAGAGGGTGGTTTGGGGTGATCTAATGATCGTGGAAATTGTATCTGGACCAAATGATCGGTCCTCCAGTGCAACCGATCGGGAATTAAACACCCGAAATCAATTCGAAGGTGAGGGGTTCGACGGTTTCGTGAAGTGTTTTCAATTTCAACTTTGGGCTAATGACAGAATTAGTCCCTCATAATAGTTACAATATAACTACCAACTTTCTAAAATCACAAGGTCAGTCCCTACAGATTTTGATTAAATGAAACATGTTTGGTGAACGACAAGATAGGCCCTCGAAGTTTCATAAAAGCGAACACCTCTAACGAAGTTAGCGGGAAATGTTTTGAACGACGAATATACGAAACGTTTATAAGAAATATAAATCTCATCTTACTCACATAAAATCGTAGGACATAATTCCGTAATTATATATTTAAGTTGTAAACTATATCTTTAAAGTCTCATTAAGTTATGACTAAAAGTTTATAGGTATATACTTTAGGTTTACATAAAATCATAATTATAAATATATGATTCAATAATTAAAACTCACATGGAATGATAAAATAACATGTGAATATATACAAATATATCACATAGAATCATAAAGTGAAATCATGGAATATCAAACGTTTGAACTTAGTGCATGCTCGTATAGTGATGATCACACAAAACCCTAATTTGCTAAAGTCAACAAAGTCAACACATAAATGTTCACACAACATTTAATACGGTTTAAAGTCAGGAAATGACCTGAAAAGTCGGATTGTCACAGTATCCCCTTGTTGAAGAATTTTCGTCCTCGAAAATTGTGTAACGCGATAAAAGTTAATGAGCTAGACACAAAGAAAAAAGAAAAGAAAATTTCTAGAAAAAGAAAAGAAAATTTCTTAGTCGTCACATC
>JBCNJP010014138.1:7500-11364 GCA_039602395.1 Deinandra increscens subsp. villosa | reverse complement strand
GTGCTTCTTCATCAGGAAATCCAGAGAGCACAAAGATGATGAGGACAGGTTCTACTCAAGCTTCAAGGAACCAGCAGAAAGTCAAATCTGAAGCTGCAGTCAAACCAAAGAAGCAGACACAGAGCAAACCAGCTCCATATCAGCCACCAAAGTCAAATGGGTACACGTCTGACTTCTATCTTAAGAAGCAGACTTGCTTTAATTGTGGCATTGCTGGTCATATTGCTAGAAACTGTCTTTATCGCCCCTATGAACCCTACTTTCCAAAAAGTCAAAGGGTTTCATCTCAGGAGTCTGTGAAGTCTAAGCCGATGATGGTGCAGAAACCTAAGGCAATGAAGACTGTTACTCCTAAGGTTAAACCCTCTGATCAACATTGGGGCGCCGCCAAAGCTGAAAGAAATTCTTTAAATCAAAACAACAGCTTTCCAAGTTACCAAAATTTTCAGAAAAAGGTGATGAAACCATTTTCAAAGCAATCAAAACTTGAAAAACCCAAAGTTACCCCTCCCAAGGTAACTAAAACTGTTTTGAAAAATATTTCTAAAATGCAGAAGGTTGAAATACCTAAAGTCACAACTCAAAAGGTGACTAAAACAAAAACTGTTTTGAAAAGTGAATCTAAAATGAAGAAGGTTGAAATACCTAAGGTCACAACTCCAAAAGTGACTAAAACAAATGTTAAATCACCTGGAATTTGGAAACCAAAAATCAAGGCAGCTTCATCCCAACTTCCTGATTTTTCAAAGGGGATGTTCTTACAAGAAGTATCCTTTATTGATTCCTCAGGTGTACCCAGAAAAACAATGGCCTGGGTACCAATGGCTAACTAATCTCTCACTCTGTGCAGGAACAGTTAAGGAGGATTATCACTAACGGTTTTATTACTAATTTGTTTGTTGATAAGTGATTGTTCCAGGCACAGTTTAGGAGACGTATCTTCATGTCATGTCAAGTAATCTATACAATGGAAGGTATGTCTCTTTGAGAGGTAAAATGTCAAAATCAGCATGAAAGGTACTGTTCTTAACTTGGTTGTGTGAATGAAGCGGCAAAGGGTGTTTTGAGTCAAACCAAATTTCCTAAAATTTTCAATTGATTGATTAAGTGTTTGACTTCAAATGCAATGAAGTGTGCATGTCATGAAACCCTATTTTCTAAAATTTTTCAAATCAATACTTTGAAAGTTAGCTTGGCCAGATGTGTGTAAAGTCATTTAATTTATTTGTGTGTTTGTGTGTTTTATTTTGTTAAAAAAAAAAAATGATGATGCTCACAAAATTGTGACATTAAAAATCAAAAAGCAAGGGGAAGAAATGTAAAGAAGATGAAAATGTTGACCCCTCAAAGTTGACCCCTCAAAAATAGTGTGCTTTTCAATTTTTAATTGTTTCTTGTTTTTGAGAAGTTTAGGGGAAGTCAAATGAATGTTCGGGTTGGAGATGGCTGACACGCGTAAGGCGGAAGTGAAAGGCAAGCTCCACGGTGATATGCTCGGTAGGCTCGACCTAAACTTATGACCTACAATGAAAGTGCAGTGAACTTAAAAGATATATATGTTTAGTTTCCCATCCCAGGTTGCATGGTTTAAAAGACTGAGTCCCAGCAAAAATGGGTTGAGAGTGGTAATTACCTAGTATTCACCCTCTCACACGCCATGTCTCTGCTGTCATGACTACACCACACAATAAAAAGAAAAGAAAAAGAAATTAAAAAAAAAATGAAAAAAAAAATGAAAAAGAAAAGAAAAAGAAAAGAAAATGAAAAAATAATCACTCAGTTGGTCTTCTTTGCGTGCTTAGCGGCCGACCTGATCACCAACTGATGGTTAATGAAAATAAGTGGTAGTCATAGCCGTGGTGCATGGTTCCTTAAGTTGGGGGTTTGTGAATCCTCAATAAACTCTGAGGTTGGGTAGGTTTTGCTGTGTACGCTTGGGTGTGGGGACTATTAAACATGATGGTAATAATGTACTATATTAAGCATGACGCATTCGGTTGGGATTAAACGGGTTTGAGTTTAAAGAGGACAAACATACCGGCAATCACCTGGACTAGTTGAGTAACTGAAGCTGAAAAGGGTTCCTCAGTCAGATTCATACGGCTTGATCCCTTGTAAACTTTTTCATGTTTGGTTTGGTAAGTATTTGTTTAGTTTATATCTTTCGTGTGTGAGTCGTTAAGTTCTTTTTGGTGTGTTTTCGTCTTGGCCAGGTTGATTTGAGAAGTCAAAATGTGTTTTTCATGGGTTTTAATGCATGACTATATGCCCCCCGACAGATCTTGCCAAATTTTTAGGGGAAGGAGTATGGGATAATAAGTATTATCCGAAGGGAACTCGGGGATGATACTTATTATCTAAAGGAAAAGACTTACTCCGACAGATCTTGCCAAATTTTTAGGGGAAGGAGAGGGGATAATAAGTATTATCCGAAGGGAACTCGAGGATGATACTTATTATCTAAAGGAAAAGACTTCCTCCGACAGATCTTGCCAAATTTATAGGGGAAGGAGAGGGGATAATAAGTATTATCCGAAGGGAACTCGAGGATGATACTTATTATCTAATGAAAAGACTTCCATAATACATAGTATCTGAAGGGAACTCGAAGATAATATGTATTATCTCAGGGGAAGTCCTTAGCTGAGGGGAAGTAATCAGCTAAGGGGAAGTCTTTAGAGGTCTTTGGGTTCAGGGGAAGCTTTATAGAAAACCCGTAATTTAGATTAGGGTTTTTGGTTAAAATTATGTTAATTTGAATCAACTGAACAGATGATAATTACCTTCTAACCCAAAGACCAGTCATCACATGTCTGGTAGTGTATATTTTTTCAAATGTGTGTCAGACAGGTTGATGATAGAAAGATGTTGCTGCTGCTCAAGTTAAAGAACCAACCGGACAAGACTTCCATCTGAAAAGCAACTGTTCAGGGGAAGTTGTTGGTATCTTTACAAGTATCCAAAAGCTTCAAAAGAGCTTTAAAGAAGATGTTCACATGTTTAGGGGAAGCTGAAGACTTCAAGTCTCGTTGAAGAAAATGATACAGAGAGCAGTCAGAGACCATGAAGTTTGAAGATCAACAATCAAATTCTTCAAAGTTAGGGGTTTTCAAAATTTCAACCCTCTAATTGTTTTGGAGATTCAAGACAGTTACCGAAGATTCAGCAAGAACCAATTCTTTCAAGAGAAGCAAGTCAACGAGAATCCTCCTCTCATTAACTTGTTCATTTAAAGAAGTTCAAGCTGATGCTGATCAAGAGGAAGTCCCAAGTGCCCGTCATGAAGCCCATTGAAGATTTCTGCGGAAAGAATCTTCATCAGCATCTATGCAAGCCAGTCAAGAAGAAGAATTTCAAAGATCAAAGACATTTAATATCACAAGCCTAGGGGAAGATTGTAGAGGCTAGATTATGAGGCTTGTAATATTAAATAAGTTGGGCTGGGCTTAGAGGGTTTAACTAGATTAGTAGGCTAGTTTATGATTGAGTTTGGGTTTACTATTGGGTTTATGATCCACAAGGGGCCCAATAGTAAACCCATTAGGGATCCTATATAAACCCCATGTGGTTCTCCATTGTAGGTTGATCATTCAAGTGAGTTTACGATCCATAGAGAGAAACCAGAGGTGTTTACGATCCATTGGTGTTCACGATAGTAAACCCGAGAGAGAGGTGTTTACGATTTTCAGTTTTGTACCCGACAAGTTTTCTTGTGTGCAAAATTCAAGTTGTTATTGTTTATATCATCGTATTCTTGTGTTCTCTTCATCTTGTTTCTTGAATCAATCACATTTGAGGATTCCGCACTCATTTGTGATAGAAATATCGTGTGTTTGGAGATTTCCGGACCTACAAAGCTTGATA
>JBCNJP010014138.1:0-2500 GCA_039602395.1 Deinandra increscens subsp. villosa | reverse complement strand
AGGAACTTGAACCTTAGCTTGTTGGCAGCTTCATTCTCTTTCAGGGTCTTGTTTTCATCCTTTAGTTCCTTTATTTCATTTTCACGTGCTCTATTTTGAGATAGAAGAAAATTTATTTGAGGGTCAGCACTCAACCTCATTTCAATTGGGAGATCAGCAGCTTGAAATGGGTGGAAACTTGGAATAGCTGTTGGCGGCAGACTTGTTCCAGTAGAGACACTCACTCTGATAGGTCTGGGTGCAACAAAGGTGTTATCAACCTCCAGAAATTGCCTTTCTTCATGAACAGGGATACGTTCATTCAGAAGAGGGCTTTCAGTCTGAACCTGGGCAGGTTGATCTTCAACATTCGGAACCGTTGATTCTTCTTGAGCAGTTTGACTTTGAGAACTAGACCCTGCTGGATGTACCATCAACAGACTTGAGCTAGTCTTTGTGAACTTGAACCGGATACTCCTTGGATCTGTTCTTTTCCTGGGAGATGGTTCATGAAAGGGGACAAGCTCTTCAAGCATCTCATTCACATTAAACTGAGTATCTAACTCTTGAGGGATGGAGTCACCACTAGAAGACGAGTTCAGGACATCCCTTGATCTTTTAAGATTTATAGGTTCTAAGTCCCCGTAGATATAATCATCCACATTCCCTTGATCAGCGAAGTTGTCGTCCATCATGTTTTCTTCATCAGAGGGTATACCTTCTGTTTGATCTAGAATATTTACTGCAACTGGTGTTGTCACATCGTGATCTTCAGCAACAGTCACATTCACAGTCGGCACATCTGGTTGAGGTTCAGCCTCTTGATCTGACTCTATCACCCGCTCTCTAGCAACTTCAGGAAAGGCACATCTTTTGGCCCATTCCATCCTTCCCTGAAAGCTGTTCTTTCCTTTTCGGTTTTGTGTATGCAGGCCAAACACCCCACTATCCATGAATTTGATGTCCAGTTTCTCTATTCTTTCATCGATCATCGGGTACTTCTTCATCACCACCATTTGTACGAATCTTGGAGTCATAAGGAACTGATCTCTCACACTTAAGACTACATTCCCAACCCAATCTATCAGCATCATTTTGGAGAAGTTAAAGTCCCAGTCTAAGGCAAGTGCTACAAACGCAGTCCCATGTAGCTTGTTCAGCTGATCAAAGCTAGTCCTCTTTCCCAGAAAGGATTTCAGCATATAGTGAGCCAGACCCCTCCAGTAGTGCGGCAGCAACTTTTTGAAGATAGGAGGGAACTTTTTCATATCCCATCAACTGAGCACCTTCTAACACACGAGCCTGTGGGTACTGTATTGGATGTTCAGCTCTGTCATTAATGTTCAATCCCTGGCGGATGTCTTCTTCGAGTATCATAATCTGACGATTCTGAACTGTTGCTGTGATCCTTGTCTTTTCAGCATTTGCCCTGGCTGTTCCCCAGAATTCTCTTACAAGTTGCTCATCGATAAGCACACTTGTCCGCAAAGCATGGTTAATCTTGCAAACATTCAGCCCAGCCACCAAAGAGTAGAAAAGTTGCATGTGCCTCTCTGGTGGGTCATCAAGATATGCAGGTATACAGTGATCCCTTTCAAAGTGAATTTCTTCATCAAGCATGTTTTCTGCCATTTGAAACAAAGAGACAAATGTATCAGATTTAAATTCAAAATGAAATTATGCTTGTCAACAATATCTTGAAATTCAATTGAGAGTCAATTTTAACTTGATAATTTCTGAAAAATCTCAATTTAAATGTTCAAGAAAAAATATTTGATTTTGAAACACAAATTAACAAACATCATTAATTTGAACTTAATGAGATTTAACAAAAGAATTAGGTGTTTAAGATTCTCATTATAAGTTTGAGTGTGTTTGCGATCCACAATACATGCTTACGATCCGATAACTGGGTTTACGATCCAGAAGCGGGTTCACGATCGGGTCAAAATTAGTTCAGTCGTAATCATAGAAGCCCGATCGTAAACGGAATCGTAATCAAGTGATCGTAAACTCAGATCGTAAAATCCATCGGAAACTTCGATCGTAATCTCGAAACGTCGTCTTCTTCGTTGCGACGATCGTAAACACATCCGAGCCGCCATGGATGAACCTGCAACTTATCGTAAACTCATCAAAACACGTCATTTATGCATAACAAACACCTACAACTAACTTTTAACAGTTTCCAACACGAATCCGACTTCAACACTCGCGTATTTCACACAGAATCACAACAGAACCTAGGTCAATCTCTAACACTCAAAAACTGAGAATGCACCCACGATTACAGTCGAAACGAAGGGGGTTTTTGTGCAATAGCGATCGGAAGATGATTACGAGGGTGATAGGGAACTCGGATTGCACAGTGGACGGTCGGAGATGGGTTCGATCTGCTTTCCGGCGAGTTACACGGCGGAGGAGGTTAGGGTTTGGGGAGCGGATCGTAAACGCAGAGAAAGTGAGTGAATCGTAAATGGTAAAAGAAATCGGAAATGGGAGTTTTTTTATAAAAAAATCA
>JBCNJP010014137.1:0-11365 GCA_039602395.1 Deinandra increscens subsp. villosa | reverse complement strand
TTTATATTACCCTATATTAACAAAAGACAACTTATTGTATAAACTCCCAAACATAATGTACAATCTAACATTGCATACTTGGTACCACCTTTTAAGTCTGATGTACAAGCAACACTTGCACAATCCAAAGAAGCCATTTGGTACCATCTTTTATACATGTTGTACAAGTTGCATTTTCGATTCTTTCTTTGTGTCTCATAAGTACAGTAGGTTGCTTTTACTTTTTCTAAAGCAGACATACTTGAATAGAGACTACAGTTGATAGATACAGTGGATGGATGTACATGAAGAACTAAGAAGACAAGCTAGATCTTCTTAAATTGGTTTTCCTCCATTCTGGGATCTTGATTTCTTTCTACACTTCTTCTTCTTCTCTCTACCTCAATATATGAGTGCTTCTATAATTTTAGTTGATTATCTTCTAATGTGTTTTTTTTGTTGATCGTAATTCAGGGGTTCCTTTACATAAAAAGAGATCTCACACACTTGCTTCCTTTTAAGATGCTTTGGGGTTCTTCGGCTACGACACCGCCACCCGTCTTCTCTTCCCGATCTCAACGTCGGTGGTGTTTGTGTATGTGGAATCCAACATTTGAGGGCACAATCAGACATCAAATCTTAATTACGTCCTTCAAAACCAGAGGTGTATTAAATGTTCAGGTATGTCGTAGTCATTTTTTCGGGCTTAGGTTTCTCGATTCGAAAGGTCTATTTCTTTAACCAAGGATCCCGTATCATCACAGTTGATTCCCGTAAAGTTGCATACTAAGATATTCGACCCCTGTGAATCAAATAGTTTGGTGAAGATGATGAGAAGTAGGGTTATCTGGTAAATGGTTTCCGGCGACATGGTAAACGTGGATGAGATTTTGTCGAGCGACCGGTTTACATGTTAAAACACAAACGGTAAAGAATTAGGGTGATCTCATATTGGTTTACTGTTTCACTCCCAATTAAGATGTGAATTGTATTTAGGTTCATAGGAGCTTTAATTCTTTGATTTTTCTTTTAGTTCCAAAAAATATCGTTGTTACAAAACTCACAAACTCATTGGGTTCTCTTTCTCGGTTTCTAGCTTTCGATCTCAGTTTATATCTTCAAGAAGGAAACGCCTTCATCATGGCTGATTTATTCGGATGCGGTGTGATTTGAGTTGGTTCACAGATCTGCTACTTTATTGCTTTGGTTTTCTTCATGTGTGTTGTAAAGAGAAGGTAAAACAGTTTTATGGTTTGATCATTGTAGCAATTGTAGAAAAATCTTATAAATACAAGATATAAGTTTAAAAAAAAGTAGCAAATAAGTTCAAAAATGTAACAGGGAGAAGATGCATCTGTGAAAGCTGCAGTAATGCCAATATCTTATTGTTTAAGAGAACCTGTGGGAGCAAATAATTGTGCAGAGGTCAAATAAAATGGCTTCATATATGTCTTATAGCTCAAATTAAGGTACCATATTGATAAGGGGAACATGATGCAATTGCTATTTTAGTCATGATTCTTTTGGTACTTGAAGTATTCCTTTTATCATAATTAAGCTATGAGATGCTCCTTTCTTATTTTTTTTCCAGAGAAACTTCGAGTTAAGCTTTTGTGTGATGTATATCATAAGTCGATTCTTTAACTTCAAGAGTCATTTTCTCTGCTCGCCTTTTGTTATGGTTGATATTTCAGAATCATTTAAGGCACAATTTGACCATATGTGCGTATTTGCTCTACAAGTGGTGTTAGGATTCCATTGTGGATTTTATCTGGCGTGGTGAATGTGAGTTTTATGCTTTGCTCATCTAATAGAGATATATAACTCAAGTTCACCTATATGATATGTATTTCGAATAAAGTTTTGAGCAATTGAGATATTACATATAAGCTCTATTCGAATGATATTTGTACAACAAAAAATTAAATAAGGAATATTAGAAACTACGAACTGAAAGATAAACCATTTAAGTCTTATTTAACCCAAAATAAAGATTGATTATATCACACTTTCATTTTTTTGTATTATAATATGTTTTTAATGGACAGGATTTTGGCCTTGGTATGAAGAATATCTTTAAACTTGAATTCCTCAAGACAACAATTGCAGGTATGAAGCATATATTTAATCTTGAATTTCTAGCTTCAGCTTATATATATATTTTTTTTACTTTAATAATTTCATTATGGTTCAAAAAAGTCAATCCATACCTTTAATGGTTTACCGGAAGGGGTTAATATTAGGGAGTATGTTCTTGCTTTTGAGGCATTTCATTTTAGTTCAAAAGGGACACGTTTCACGCTTTAGTTTATGGTTTGTTTATTTGTTTATGATCTAGGTTGTATTTTTCGCCTTGGAATGGTGTTTTATGAAGTTCACAAATAGGAGTCATCGCTAAATCTGTATGCACTAGAAAGGTAATGTGTTTGTATCAGCACATTGATCTGCTGTCTTGAATCTAGAGGAATCTGGTTAAAAACATCAGGGAAGTTTGGGTGATGATCTGTGTGGTTATGTACAGCAGAGGTTGGAAAGTGCAGAAGTGGATTCTATGCAAAAAAGATAGAGGCTGGATAATAGTTGTGTACATCACTGATGCCTTTGTTACAAAAGGCTGGAAAGGCATTACTAATTCTTTTTAGGTGTTGGAACGAATTACAAGGTTTACAACAGGAGAAAGATGGGCAAAATTTTGTAAGGGTTGATTTTTTCTGTCAATGGGTTTGACTGAATTGATCAAGAGTCAGGTCTGGGAAGTGTTATGACTTATGAAGTTTGGTATGAAAATTTTGAGTGAGCATTTCATAAAGTGGTTGAAGTATATATATGGCACGAACATTATATCAGCACAACTTTAAGTTACTTTAGCTTTTTGTGTTAATACCATATTCTTTTATCATATCCTGATATATTGTTGCTTCAAAAAATTAGACATATTGTTGCTTCGTAAATTAGACGTATTAAACATGTCAAGGCTCCGCCGCGAAGCGCGGGTCGTCCAACTTGTATGTAAAACATAATATAAGATTGTTTCAGTATCTTATTACAAATTTATGTACAATTTTTTATTATTTTAAAAATATATATTTAGTAAGTTAATAAAATTTATATAAATTAGTGGCTCAACTAACGTTACGAGCTCAATATGTGAAACCAAAGTTTAAAATCGAGCTCGATTAAGCTTAACTCATTCAAATTCTTTATGATATAATCTTCAAGTTTATCAGCCGGTTTAACTCATTTAAACCCGCTACACACCTCACTAGTAATTAACATTTATATATTTTTTATTAAATATATATAGAGAATCTATTCTATTTTAATATTCTTTATTAAATATAAATAGAGAATCTATTCTTTTTTAATATACAGAAATTAAAAACATTAAATACTCTCCATCAAAGCAGCCCACACCCCACGCGGCCTACGCGGCTTCCTCGCCTATATCTCCTCCATCTCTCCTCCCTCTTTCCTCCATAACCGTTTTTCAACAATGACGACGGAAACCACCACCACCACAACCACCACCAACCAATCGGTCTACTTCACCAGCTCCGACGAGATCCAAAAAGTCTTCAGCCGCTTCGACGGCGACGGCGACGGCAAGATCTCCGCCGACGAGCTCGTCCACGTCATGAAAGCCATCGGATCCGAGACCTCCGACGAGGAAGTTAACCAAATGATGACCACAATCGACACCGATCGCGACGGATTCATCAATCTCGAGGAGTTCGCCGGATTCTGCAAAGGAAGCGCCGGAGACGACGGCGACGACGGAGGAATCAAGGAGCTTCATGAGGCGTTTGAGCTCTACGATTTGAATAAGAACGGGCTGATCTCGTCGACTGAGTTGCACCAGATCTTGACTCGGTTGGGGGAGAATTGTACGGCGGAGGATTGCGTGAAGATGGTGAAGTCGGTGGATGCGGACGGTGATGGATACGTTAATTTTGAGGAGTTCAAGAAGATGATGTCGAACAGTTCATCATCCAACGGTGGTGGTGCACCGTAGAATGGTAGGCCGCGTTGCATTTTAGTCTATTTCGTATTCTACATTTCTACTGCTATTTTGCGTTATCACGTTCTAGTTTTCAAAAATGTAATATATCCTCTCTTAATTTATAGATAGAGGTTAATTATTGGTATCTTGTTTATAAAAAATACAGGAAAATAGGAAAATACAGATCGTATTGTCCTAAATGACTTGTGTTTGCACTACTTCTATCAATACTACTCCTTTCAGATGATTTGATTTGTATGTGGACTGATAATATATGTTTGCAAGTTGCAACATTGAACCTTTGATCCTTTGACTAAAAGTCAACTACGAGTTGTATTAAGCCATCCGTAGTGGTGTGGTGTGATGTAGTGGTAGTATAATGTTGAAGAGACATGTCACGTAAGATGTGGTGTGATAATGAAAAAAAGAATAATTTTATATATATCCGGCAAATTGGATTTTAATAATTGAAACTATGACCTATTGACCGATAATAATCCAAACTATCATTTTGACCAGCAGCAGTCTCAACTTTCGTTTTCGTTATCGAGCGTAGTCTTAGTCCCAAAACATCATACATTACATGAGTAATTTTGATCGTGGATTTGCTGCATAAATTCATCATTAAAAGTATTGAAAATGTGTTTGTGAATAATTTGAAGAAAAGATAAATTATGATTATGAGTTAAGAATATATAAAAGTCAACGGTAAATGGGTAAATTACAAATTATTTTTTATGAAATATATTAAAATAGATATATATTAGATATACATGAGTTGCAATCAAACTGAGCGTAAAATGGTTATGTTTTTTTTATTAAATATATTGAAATGGATATATGTGATATTTTCATAATTTTAAAGGGATACATATGATATTAAGAATTTGGTTTGAATATGTATAATATTTAATAAGTTTACGAGACATATATGAAATTAACCCTGGCTGAAAACGTCTCAAGGGGTGTTGTAGAGGGCGTTATGGGGCGTTTTCCAGCCATCATGCCCCCACAACAACCCCATTACCAGCCCTGTAAACGAACCAAACGAACACGGACAAGACATGTTTGTTTTTGTTTGTTAACATTTTTTCGGACAACCGAACCGAACACGAACACGAACAAAAAGTCGAACAAAATTTCAAGTTCGTGTTTGTTTGTTAAGCAAAGAACTTTTTTCGTGCTTGTTTGTGTTTGATTGTTAATTTTGTAGGTTTCTGGACAAACAAACCAAACGAACCAAATGAACCAAAAGAACCAAAGAAGCACAGTCACAAACAAGCCAAATGAACCAAACAAACAGAAATGAACCAAACAAACAAACACATATATTCTGACATAAAAAGAAATCATCCATATAAAGATCATAAAAGAAAACCAAAAGCTATGATGTTCATATGCCAAACATAATCCCATGCACATTTAAAGATAAAAAACAACAATATAAATCCAAAGTTCATAACTAAGCCAAAAAACTTCTCAAAAAGTCATGAACTCTCATACCTTGAGGCTAATTAGAACTATTTATTTAAACTATATTAAAAATATATTAATGTTAACAAACAAACACAAACGAACCATATAAACGAACACAAACGAACGCACACGAACACAAATGAACGAACGTGGGCTTTTTTCGTTTTCGTTTGTTAAGCTAAACGTAACAATATATTTTGTTTGTGTTTGTTCATTAAGCTTAACGAACGAACACAAACGAACACAAACGAACTCCCGCCCGAACGTTTCACGAACATTTTGCTTTTCGTTTCGTTTACAGGCCTACCCATTACGCACTGCCCTCTACACCACCCCTTGAGACGTTTTCAGGCGAAAATCTTCGTTCCTGCTCACGGAGGGAGGGGGGGGGGGAGGGGGAGATGAAGATGTATTTGTTTTTTGTCTTAACAAATCAAATAATTCCACACTATCTTCTTCCATTTAAATAAAACTCCACATTATTACACAAGGGTGAGGTTATTGTGAGAAGTTTAGTTTGGATAAGAATGATAAGAAAGAATTATAGCCATTAGATTTTCAATTAAATGAAGATCTATGGCTTAAAAGTTTTTCTGGGTAAATTAGAGAGAAAAACTAAAGAAAATAAAAGATGGAAGGGTATTTTTGACTTTTTATCAAATTCCCCCCATTTTTTAAACCTTCATAACTTTTAGATACGACATTATTTTCTAAAAAAAATTACACCATAAAAACGAGCGTTTTTTTAATCTTTAAAACGCGTATAGTGTTGCTATATAAACAATTAAATTTTTTTACTCTTTCAATTGTATCAAAATATTCAGATCATTGTGTCATTGGGTCGTTGTGTCATTGTGTCAAAATGTTCAGATCATTGTATCATATGGTGTTAAAAACCGAAAGAGTAATTTTTTTTTATTTTAGATATAGCAGCACAATATATATACTTTTGACACGACGACACAATAACACAATGATCTGAACATTTTGACACAATGACACAATGATGTGTCAAAAATGTTCAGATTATTGTTTCATATGATGACAAAAACCGAAAGAGTAATTAATTTTATATATAGCAACACTATATATACTTTTGACACGGCGACACAATGACACAATGATCTGAACATTTTGACACAATGACACAATGATGTGTCCAAAATGTTCAGATCTCATTGTTTCATATTGTGCCAAAAACCGAAAGAGTATTTAAATTTATATATAGCAACACTATATACTTTTGCACACGACGACACAATGACACAATGATCTGAACATTTTGACAAAATGACACAATGACCTGGTCAAAAATCGAAAGACTAATTTTTTTTCATTTTTTATATAGCAACACTATATGCGTTTTAAAGATAAAAAAATGCTCGTTTTTATGTTGTAATTTTTTTTAAGAAATAATGTCGTATGTGAAAGTTATGAATGTTTAAAGAAAATGAGGGAAGTAGATAAAAAGTCAACAAAAGTGGCTAAGACTAAAATACCCCTCCTTTCTTTTTTATTAGATCAAGATCCAATCACTAAAATTTCTTCTTATCCTTCTTACTCAAAACAAACTTCTCATTTGAACCCCTCTATATTACATACCCTATCTTCTACCATTTAAATAAAACTCCACATTATTACACATACCCTATCTTCTTCCATTTAAATAAAACTCCACATTATTACACATACCCTTATATAATATGATTTGTGTAAAAGGTGTCCGGCTAATACAAAAGCGACAATTACTATTTCGATCTTTTATGATTTGAGATATTAATTTTCTTTTAAATAGAATCTTCTGACATTATTAACTCGTGTTTTATATGTTTAACTGTTTTGGCATCTATGTGTCATTTCTATTACTATTTGGGCCCATTCCCACAAGCCAAAACAATTAAAAATTAAATATTAAGAGTTGATATATCAGAATATTTCGTTTTAAAATAAAACGAGGTGTTAACCACGTGTTGCAGCTAGGGGTGTCGAAAATACCCGAACCCGATTAACCCGACCCAACCCGAACCCGAATAAGATAATTAGGGTCGGGTTTAATAGGGTCTAAAAGGCTTAATTGGGTTAGTCGGGTTAACCCGACTGACCCGAATTATAGTTTGGGTCGGGTTTCGGGTTGAATTTTCTTAAAACAATCGGGTTTCGGGTCAACCCGAATAACCCGAATATTGATAAGTATCGGTCTATTTATAACGTAATCACATATGTATCAATAAGTCACCATAGTCACAACTTAAACACTAAACTTCACATATAGATCACACCATATCTTTCTCATGCTGCATATGCTCCTCCTTTAATTTTCCTAATTAATTTATTGATTTAATGAATTATTTGTATAGTGATGGATGTGATGTTCATCACTAACTCATCAGTTATATTATCGAATCTTCGATGAAGCATGTACTGTGTACTATTTTCAATATGAAATTTTAAGATAAGTTTTTACTTTAATTACATATCATATTAATCTTTATAACTTAATATAGATTATCTTACATAGAATAATATTTGTTAATTAAATGGGTTTCTTACGATTCGGACTTTATAACTTGAAGTTTCATTTGTAAACACGAAATAAATTAATACTCATATCATATTGTTATATACTCATATATCATATTCTTATATACACACATAGAATCGGTGCAAATGCTCTCTTCATATTCAAAGCGTGATGTTTGGGTGTAAAACCCGACTAACCCGACTTGCCCGACCCTACTAACCCGAAACCCGATTAACCCGAACCCTACTAACCCGAACCTTAATAGGGTCGGGTTACGGGTGAACTTTTTTTAATTAAAAACCCGACTAACCCGACCCTAATAACCCGAAACCCGATCGGGTTGACCCGATTAACAGCCCTAGTTGCAGCGATTCGTGGGTTGTATCAAAGTTACAGTGGATGTTACAGATGTAGTTGAAACATAGTTACAAATCTAGATGAAACATGGTAAAAGATATTCACATACATAAATTGAGGTATATATAACATTATTATACTCATTAATAGTAATTTTTTTGCTCGATTTGAAAAAAAAAATTAACTTCCACCACATTAGTTTGTATATAACCATTATTGAGTCTTCATACCTTAAAATTACATTAGAATGATTCACCACATGCATTTGATAACATTCAAAATTAGCCATGTAAGTGACAACATTTATATAGAATCTTTTAGGAATCTATAACCCTCAAACCAATACACTATAACAATATAATTCAACACGAAAAAATAGGCATATCTAGCCTATAAATAAAAGGACGTGCAACTAAAAATGTAAGAACATCGACCTGAGATCGATTAGGATTCCTCGAAATCCCTTGTAGCCATCTTCATTCATTAGGGTCTTTAGCTAAAAATGCAGTCCAGTTAATACTAATTGCATAATTACCCACCCAACCTTCTAAACCCATTACAAAAACAACATGCTTAAGAAATAAAAAACATTGAGATGATACATAAATTCCATCATAAATTTCATAACTCTTACTATTATAACATATAATATATAACAAAATTAGTCATTAGGTAAAACTAAGTGTACCTTATCTAGAAAAAAATCCATAACTTACAAACAATTGTGGTTGATCTGACAATTTAGTTGCAGAATTTATAGCATGAAAATAAATTGAGAAAATCAGGTAAAAATATAAAATAAAGAGGAGAGGATTATGGCTGAGAAGACTGAAGGCGTGAACCCGGGTAAACGCGATGTGGTAGCTAAGATTTATATTACGTAGTCGCTGAATAATATATATAATATTAAGAAAATATCAGGTGGTACTCACCACAACTTGTCTCATAACAGAAATATATATAGTTGAGATTTGTAGACACAACCTACCTAAACATCTTGATCTAGTTAATGGTTGTGATTATTTTTTCTCTTATAAAATTTAATATTCTGATGGAGCTTTGGCTAGAAGTGGTGTGGATAGAATATTAGAAGTGATGGTGGGCTTTGCTAGGAGTAGTGTGCATAAAAGCCGGTTTAGTTAAAAATAACGGGGTTCTACAGAATCGAAGTTGTTCTTTCTTAGAAAATTCAAGACCTTCACCGGTTGATCTAGAAGTCCTTTGTTAACTTTATCAAACCAAATTTATTTAAGAGTAAATTACGGATTTCGTCCCTGAGGTTTGCACAAATTTCAGATTTCGTCCCTAAGTTTCATTTATTACGGATTTCGTCCTCAAGTTTTGCAAAAACGTATCGGATTTCGTCCTTTTGACTAACTTCTGTTAATTTTTTCTGTTAAATTTTTTAAATACCCATTATACCCTTATCATTTTTAATTCAATAAAAACAAAAAAAAAAGTAACTGTGGGCCAGCCATCATCACCACCATGGCCTCAACCACCATCGCCACCATTGTCGAAGCCACCACCATCTAAGACAGCAGAAGAAAAGAAAGAAACGGAAAAGTGAGATCCGGCCGGAATCCACCAGAAAACATTTCCTTGTGCTTTTGGTTCTAAGATCATCACCAAGTCCTTGAGTAACATTCTCATTTTGGAACCGGCCTTCCTGCTCGCAAACAGGCACCATGGACAACAGATCGAAACAAGCATCTTCCATCTCCAGTTATGCCTGTTCATAAATGAATTTCAAACAACAATCGTTTATCTATGCTGCTTGAAGAAGTATAGATCTCATGAAAACGATAGATAATCAGTCGCACAGATCGGATGGAACAGAGCATACTAATCACGCGGAAATTGCGAGCGATCGAGTGGTCGTGATCCGAACGAGATCGCGATCCGGAAAAGGAAGGGCGGGCGGCGACGGAATAGGAGATTTTGGAGGCGTTGGACCATCGTTTCTGCCGACGCTTTGCGCGTCGTTGGAGACGACGAAATGGTGGTGTTTGTTGACGGAATCTGTCCCGGGAGACCTGCACGTTCTCCGGCAACGGCAGCCTTGCAAACGGTTTCCGGCAACGACATCATCTCTTTGCTCCGGCTGTTTTATTGGCTACAATGATTACGCCGGAGATGTGGGGGAACAAGTGGTCGGCCAGATCTAGATTTTAGGTTTTTATATTTAGTTTAGGTTTTTTTTTAGTTTAGTATTTAGGTTTTTATGTAGATAATTATTAAAGATAAGGGTATATTAGTCATTTAACATTACCTTAACATAATTTTTTAACAGCCATCCATCTCAGGGACGAAATCCGATACGTTTTTGCAAAACTTGAGGACGAAATCCGTAATAAATGAAACTTAGGAACGAAATCCGAAATTTGTGCAAACCTCAGGGACGAAATCCGTAATTTACTCTTTATTTAACATAGAAAAGTTTTTTTCATCTTCTAGAAAAAGTTATTTTCTTCTTTAAGAAGAAAGTTAATGATTGTATATATATAGAAAATAGTTAGATGACCAAAATATAGGTGCCATAATAGTAATTTACACTTTTTTCGGATGAGATTTAAAGACATTATATATATATATATATATATATATATATATATATATATATATATATATATATATATATTAAAAGAAATACAACAACAAGAAAGTCAGTAAAGTTTCACCAATAGTATTGTAAATACTATTAGGAGGGTTTTGAGAGGGTGAGATGTAGGCAGACCCTGCCTCTACCCTAAAGGATAAGGAGACTGCTTTCAAAAAGAACCCAACTCCAAACCACAAACGAATAAACCGACAGAAAAGGAAAAAAAATAAACAAATAAATAAAATAAAATAAAAATAACATATAATAATAAAAATAAAAAAATAAAAAAATACTACTACTAATAATAATAAATAGATTAACGAATAAAAAATAAGTAATAAATAAATAATAATAATAATAATAAATAAATAAATAAATAAATAAATAAAACTTCCTTAAGGGAATTATTCCTACGTTTTCACGATATCCT
>JBCNJP010014136.1:0-11370 GCA_039602395.1 Deinandra increscens subsp. villosa | reverse complement strand
TAACTTGCCACATTTCTTGCATCTCCTCTTCTTCCTTTTAGCTTTAAGTTTACCCTTCTCTCGAAGCCCAATCAATCGCCGACTTTTACTTGTACCAGAACCCTTAGTTTTAATGCTAGAGGGAGGTCCAGTAGACACGTTCTGGTTCCTTCAGTGAAGTTAAATCCTTAAAAACATCTCCAGCTTTAGAACTTGGTTCACTTGGGAATTCTTCAAAAAATTTACTTTTAATAACTGTCAGTTGCTCTACAAGTTGAGCGAGTTTTTCTGGGTTAGACCTTATCCTATCAGAGCAATCTTGAACAATTTCTAACGCTTCCTTCCTGAGTTTAAAAGATTCTGAATTGTCAAATCCATATTGAAACTCAAGGCTAAAAACTTTCTTCGGCAATGCATTCTTTTTCCACCTTGGACAAATATATTTCTCTGGAATTAGAGTAATATCTTTCATTCGTAAAACTGCATACATATGCCTACATAATAAACCAATGCAGTTGAAAGCCATACAAGAGCATGTCAAAGAGCAATCAGTAGGATTGTAAATAACCTACACATGTGTAAATAAAAATGTTAGAAGAAAAGTATTGTACAACAAATAAAAAGAAAAAAAGTTATATAAATAAAACAAAAGATCGTACCTTGCATTCAAAATACTTTTTAGAACGTTTGAATTGGGAGACAAGAATATGTTCAACACCATCAACAAGTTGAGGTATGCCAATCATAATATAAGCAACACATAAAGACATCTCTCGTTGAACTTGGTTAAAAATGTTCCTCGTGTAAACCAAAGCAGCATGTTTTTCTAGTTCCAATCTGGTGGTTAAGACAGGAGTTGTAGTGTCTGTTGCAAACTCTAGAACGCGCTGCTCGTGTCGTTGACGATCGATTGCCATATCAAAACATAACATAAATTGAACAAGACTATTAGTTGAAGATGAATTTATCTTAAAGTAGGCATTAGAACTTTCACTTCTTGACGTTGTTCTCATCAACCAAGACATTGGTTTATCCCGGAAAAAGGCAGGAACCCACTCATTCCTAATAGCAAACACTTTACGTAACCATTTATGGTTTTCTAATTTGCAATCGGCCATCAACAAGTTCCATTTTTCTTCAAATTCAGAAGAATTAATATATTTATTCCACACAAGCTTATGAATGCGTTTCCTCAGATTATTGTTTTGCAAAATATCACCCTTAATCTGTATATCAGAACAAAATTTACACATGTGTAAAACATAAACTGTTATTTAAAACAGAAAATAAAGTGTTAAAATAAAACTGATGTAATACAAGAACTTAAATGTACAACGGAAACTAATGTATAAAAAATTAACTTACCTTATGAGGAAGTTTGTACATGATATGCCACATGCACAAACGGTGCTCAGATTCATTGAAAACCTTAAGAATAGCTTGTCTCATTGCTCGGTCTTGATCAGTTAAAACCAACTTGGGTTGAGTACCGTGAGCTTTCAGAAAACATTCTAACATCCAAGTGAAAGACTCGGTCGTCTCATCATATAGAAGGGCGGAAGCAAAAGTTACACACTTCTTGTGGTGGTCGACACCCGTGAATGGAACAAAAATCATCCCATACCTAAACAATTTAAAATAAATAATGTTAGGAATAATAAAAAAACAAACATGGGGGAAAAAAATCATACACAAAAGATAGTTTACACATGTGTAAAATTAAACCTGTCATACAATTTGATAAAGAAATAATAATTTACACATGTGTAAAATTGAAACTGTCAAAACATTTAATAAATAAATACTAGTAAAAAACCAATACAAATACAATAAATCAGATGTCTTACATATTCGTGTCGTATGTAGCATCAAATGCTACAACATCTCCAAAAACTTGGTAATTGCACCTTGATACAGTATCCGCCCAAAACAAAGACTTTAGCTCTCCATCACTCTCAATACACTCAAAATAGAAATTTTCAAGATTTTTTGATCGCTCCTCCATCATATCTTTAACCATCTGAGCGTCTTTAGGAAGAAAAAAGAACGCAAATCTCTATTAAAATTTTTGAACTCTGTCTTTGTACCTTTTACATTATGGGACCCCCCTTGCAAAGCACTTTGGACTCGATAAGCAACATTAGGCCCAACCCTAGCAAGGCTTAATTTGTGAATGAATTCCTTAGCATGAAAAGACAATTGTCGCCTCTTTCTCATGAAATCCATGTTGTCAGAGAAAACCAATGGATGATTGTGTGCCTCTCTAAACTCATACAGCTTATAAAGATTACATGTTTTTAAAAGTTTAACCTTGATTCTTGCAGTGCAACTAGTAACCTTGATATTCGTAGAACGAGGTATGTTTGTAATAGATGTAACATCTAAAGGGTCATCTTTTTCACAACTAGGGTTGCCTGCTCTAGTACAAAGAACATACCTATGAGTAATCTTTAAATCTTTTCCAGCCTCTTTTTTCCTTTTATCTTGTTTTTTAACTGTAGACAACCTAGTATCAAATCCAGCAAGCTCAGCATAACTACGATAGAGGTTAACAGCATCATCCAAATTCTCAAATAAAGAACCCAAAACGGGTTTAAATTGGGGTTCAACTTCAGGTATAAAATATTTAGTCCCTTTTGGAGACATAAATGTATTAACGCTAACAACGGCTTCATGAACTTCTTGTTCATCAACTCCCTGTTCATTAACTTCATGTTCATGAACTTCTTGTCCATCAAAAACTATTAACAACATAAAAAAAAACAAGCAAATAAATAAATGCTGAAAGAAATAAGAAATAAAAAGCAGAATTTAAATTAAAACAAACATAACTTACACATGTGTATTACAGACCAGGTGAAAAAGTTTAAAATCTTAACTAATACATATAGAATTAAAAAAAACTAGGTTATTAATAAGTTAAACTAACACACTAAAAAGGACAAGCAGATTAGAGTTCACAAACATCTAGCAAACACATGTGTAAATTACAAAAGAATATCATTTGTTTTTGCTTGGACAAGTTCTAGCATCATGGTAACCCCATTTGCCACAAAGTGTACAAAGACGTTTGCCAGTCTGAGCAGAAATACCTTCTTCCTCATTAGCAGAAGTGACAGTAGAAAGCAAAAGTGGCATATCAACAGAACGAGCATCATCAGTAGAAGGAGCATCAACAATGACTGAAGGCGGAACGTTAACACGAGAAACATCGAAAAGAGACGTATCAGAAGAAGGAGCATCAACAATAACAGAATTACTAGCTACTACTGAAGTAGAACTAGTAGGTGACATATTGTTTCTACCCTGAATGGCAAACTTGACATATGATTTTGGATAAACCATATCTGCAATTACACAAAATAAATTCAACTAATACATGAACAGTTAGTAAATAACACGAATTTACACATGTGTAAACGGATTTTTTTGAGAATTTTGGGAAATCTGATCATAAATATGTAAATAAAAAATTCAAACAAAAAACACACTAAATCAAACAGAAACTAAATCAAATCGTTTAACCTACAATTCAGAAAACAGAATCGAAAGATCTAGTAAACTGAATGACATAATCAAATAGCAGCGTTCAATTTTTCTCATATAACTACAAATTTGAAGAATCGGAAGCTAAAATCGAGTAGAATACGAGTAAATCGCCTGGAACGATGTTGATCGAGTAAAATCAATTACCTAATTATGATGATCGACTGGAACGATGATGATGTGAGTAGATTGATTCAGAGGAGATGGCAGCAGATCGCGATGATGATGGGGGATCGATTCAGAGGAGATGGCAGCAGATCGCGATCGATTCAGAGGAGATGGCAGCAGATCGCGATGATGGTGAGGGAGGATTTTGTTGATCGATCTGAGAGAAGTAGAAGATTACGTGATATATAGATTTTGTGAGAAAAGCCTAAAATACCCTTGTAAGTATAAGAGAAGGAATAAAAAACTTGTGGCTGAGATTAGTTCTTTTTAGTTCTCAAATCAAATTGGTTCTCAAATGATCCTCTCCCTATATATATATATATATATATATATATATATATATATATATATAGAGAGAGAGAGAGTTAGGTTCGAATGAGAACTTTTTGTTTTGAGAACTTTTAAGAACCAAATCTCAACCACAAATTTCAAGGGGGGACCACTACAATTTATGGGAGGGGGATACATGTAAATAACTTGTGGCTCAAATTAGTTCTTTTTAGTTCTCAAATCAAATTGGTTCTCAAATGATCATCTCCCTATATATATATATATATATATATATATATATATATATATATATATATATATATATATATAGGGTTGGGGTATTTTGAAACCCACTTTGAGTTGGAGAATCGTTGGAACCCGGTCAAAAACGCGGTTAAAAATGTTTTTTTTCTCTTAATTTTATGGTGGTTCTTTATTTTATAAACTACTCTTAAATGAAAAAAAATCAAAAAACCGCCTACTATATTTTTTTTTTAAAAAAATATCAAAAATGTCTAGGTTACACATGTAACTTTTGCGTAACTGCAAATATATGCATAAAAGTTACAGATGTAATTTTTTTCGTAACTGAAAATCTACTAGGCGTTTTTTTTTTATTTTTTTTATTTAAGGGTAGTTTATAACATAAAGAACCACCATAAAAAAATTCAGAAAAAAAAACATTTTTTTTACCGCGTTTTTGACCGGGTTCCAACGATTCTCCAACTCAAGGTGGGTTCCAATTTATCTTTTCCCTATATATATATATATATATATATATATATATATATATATAGGGTGAGGTTCATTGTAGACACTTTCGCATGTGAAATAGCTCTTTTTCACATGTGAGTTTCTAATTAATGAGAAAAAAGAAAAAAAGAAAAAAGAAAATTAATCACAACCATTAGATCAAGAGATCTAATGGTGAAAAAGGGTGTCTACCTGTCTACACTTATGGGGGTGTCTACAATGAACTTTTCACTATATATATATATATATATATATATATATATATGTAGTCAAAGATTCATTGTAGACCCTGTAGACCCCTATATTGTTCAATAAAATTCACTAAAAATTATAAAATTCATTGCTATTGAATTTTGTATTTTTTTTATTTTGTCATATTTCTATCTTTATATTTTATTTTAGGGTTTAATTCTAATGTTTTTAGTTTTTTCTTTATTTTTTATTTTCTTAATTTGAAATTATCATTTTCAGTGAGTTTTATTGAACGTCGATTTTTAAGTTGCACTGAGTTTTAAAACAATGAGTTTTAAACACAAGAGCGAGCTTTATGAGTTTTATAATTTTCAATGAGTTTTATAGAACATAAGTTGTAGTGATTTTTAAACACAATAGTGAGTTTTAAAACTCAGCATTGAGTTTTATAATTTTTAGTGAGTTTTATAAAACAATATAACTTTTTTTACAACAATTATATTTCAACGTCTCTAACAACTTTTTAGGTTTTCTTTTTTATTTTTAAAAACTTATCACATAAAAAAAACCAAACTCAACTGCAATGAGTTTTATAATTTTTAGTGAGTTTTATAGAACAATACAGGGGTCTACAGGGTCTATATTTTTTAAGGGGTCTACAATAAACATCACCCTATATATAAATATATATATATTAAAAAGTTTATTATAGACATCCTCATAAGTGTAGACATGTAGGCAACTTTTTTCACCATTAGATCTCTTGATCTAATGGTTGTGATTAATTTACTTTTTCCTTTTTTTTTGTTTTCTCATTATTTAGGAAATTTTACATGTGAAAATGAGCCATCTTACATGCGAAAGTATCTACAATGAACCTTACCCTATACACACACAAGTAGGGGATAGTTATTATACGAATAATATTTTTCGTGTGAAGTGTATGAAGTAACCAGGACGCACCATGTGTACTTTATGAAACCGGTACAACGGTCCGTGCGCGCATAAGGTAAAGCTATATCTTATAATTATCTCAAGATAACATTACAATAATTACGCAAGTTACGTGGATAATCACACAAGTTATATTGATAATTACGCAACCTATATTTATAATACGTAGGGATAAGCAAGCAAGTTATACGATAGTAACAAATGATTTAAAAAATATTTGTTAAAGTATAGCAATAGTATACTCAAATTAAAGAGAAAAATGCTCGATTTTGTGATGTAATTTAGTAAAATGATATTATATAAGAAAGTTATAGAGGTTTAAAACGTTGGGGGAAACTTTAAAAAAGTCAACAATGGTATGTTTTACCAATTTTACCACTTCAGCTCTTTTTATGCTTTAATTTTGGATTAGTTTTTAAGTAGATCTAAACCCATGGTTTCTTAGATCAATGGTCCATAATCCTCCCTACACTTTGAACACAAAAGAGACTTTGTATAAGTAATACATGTAATTGTTGGGTTTTACAGTGACGTCCGGGTTACCGATTACTTACAAAACAAGTTTTACCTAATCGGAATTTAATTAACAGTTTTAGCAAATCAAAGTGTTAATCGCAGCGGAATAAAATGAACACAAATACCAATTTAAAAAAAACAGGATCATCGATTACCGATACATGAAAATACAGATAACAGTAAACTAACGAGTAGTCAGATATACCTTAGAAGCGTTGGAATAAACGTTCGAGACACAGAGTTACAACGAAGGTCTGCTAGAGAAAAAGGAACAAGAATAGAACCTTCTGTCTCATAGATTCGACGTGTATCGTAATGGTTTTATGGGTTTACATCGCGTGACGCGAGGTGGCAACGTTTGGACTCTAATATGTTCGTGACGGTGGTCTCGGTCGTTGATAACTAGTCTGTCATGATCATGAATGGTGGCCGAGGGGCTGGTCGGTAGCAGTTAGTTGGCGGCAACGAGCAAGAAGCACACAATGGATAGTGTTGGACCTCTGACGATCGAACGGTAGCTAGAGTCGACCGACAACGGCTTTGGAGTGGCAGCCAGATGGTGGTCGACGTAGGGTGAGAAGTCGGGGGGGGGGGGGGGACTTCAGGAAGTGATTAGGAGATTACGGTTGTACTAATGTTATATTGATAACTAATCATAATGGTTATCCAAATAACCAATCCTAATCTCTATCAGGCCTTCTTCGAATCCTTTAATCCCAATCTACATCTACAAGCCCAATAATAAATTTAGAATAATCCATGTTTATCTAAATTTATCTACCAATTATTATTAATCATATTAATAATAACGCTTATTTATTAATTATTCATAACTATTTTTAAATAATCTAAATAATTAATTTGTTACCGTTTATTTACCGGTTAACCATTTAAACGGATTGATATTAGTTGCACCCGGTGTAACTCTTACGGGTCGTAACCGGGTCAGGATCGTGATTGTCGAGTCTGGACATACCTAATCTAATAGTACTATGATTACGTAAATAATATTTAACCATAAAATGATATATGTTAATTGAATACTAAACATATACCACGTACTTTAGGTCATTCCTAGCTAACACGAACTCACGTTACTTCAAACATACATGTATGTAGTGCATCTATTAGGGTTATTAGATGTGTCAGTTAGTCCCCAAACACTTACACACAAATCTGGTACGGAACGTTGGTTGATTATCTAAATAAACACTAAACGAACGAACATGATTAAGCAATTGATATTACGTGAATTTATGCGAACCCGTGTGTTAATTGATTTGCGTAGCCTTGATTTTATGTGATTTTTATGTGTTACTAGAATTACATGACTTAGAATAATCATTTAGAAATTTTATGAGCAACAAGAATTCGGACCCTAGGCCCTATAGGGCTGGCCGAAACCTCATAGAGGGTCCATGGGCTTGCTTAATCTCCAAGCAAAAAAGGAAACTTGATGCCTAATCTACTTTTTTTTTTAAGTTAGGAGAAAGGAGGCCAAACCCTAATTTTTCTTTTTTCTCTCTCCCTCCTCTCAGCCTTCACCTCTCATTCTCCTTTGATTTTATTCTTTCCTAAGTGATCAGTGGCTGATTCTAGGAATGGTGGATCATAGCACGTGAATAGCAATCATCAAAACTACGTTGATTCATCTCTAAATCCAAGAACCGAAGGTATAATCTTGTACTTGAGTTTTTTTTGAAAACCCTCGGCTGTCCAATCCAACTTTTAAAGTGTTGTATAATGTGTTTGATTGTTATAATGATATTAGGTGATGATTATATGCCATGGCTATGATTATATATGTTGGATTGATATCAAAAATCGTGATAAACATTGAATATGTCCAAACAGATTCCATCCAGAAAATTCCGTCGACTTCACCAGGTCATAACTTGACTAAAACTTATCAAAATTGGTCGATTCTTGATGCTAAAGTTAATTTTAAATGAAATAGCTTTCCAACACAAGTGGTTTCATCGATTTTAGTTTAGAATTGATGCCCTAAAGGCAATTAACAAGATTGAAGGTCTAATCTGCAAATTCTGACAGATTCTTGGACACATTTCCAAGGGTCATAACTTTATCAAAACCAAGACAAATGAAGCAAACCTTTTTGAAAAATGAATTACTTTGAGTTATTATTAAAACTTGTATCAATTGGTAAATTACCATTGCATATTGGTCACTCAAACATAGATTTTTCTAACGACCGGCCTGCAAACTACCTTATGAACCTTTGGTTACAAATTAAATGTTTTAAACACCTTAAATATGTCATAAAATTATGAACTATACATTGTTGGAAAGCTAAGACATATATATAGTTTTCATGATTATTTAAAGATCTAAAGAACTCATTTGATTTGGTAAATTAAGACCTGAAGTTAACCCGAATTCCTAACAAATTCTGAGAATGATTTCATAATTGATTTTTGCTTTATGTCTCACATGCTAGTTGCATATCATGCTATATGAGTTTGGGTGATCTAATGTGACATATTGTATGAAATGGAATGATTTATAATGCTATGTTTTGATTATAAGAGGATGCTAGAATATTTGTATCATTGATAGAGCACGTAAAGTTCTTAACCTACAAAGGAAACCTTGTGTATGAAGATTTGCATGTGTTCACACGTTTCTAGCTTGGGAAATTTTGATTTTGTCATGTGGTAAATGAGACGTGTACTGCTAGCTTATGACATGTAACTTGTTGAATTAGCATAAATTATGTTAGGTTACTAAACGTGAATACTGTTATGAATGATGAAACAAACCGTCAATAGTGTTAAATCATTCAAATGTGCTATGTGTTTAGTTATCATAACATGATGTAAGATCTATAGGGTCATGATATGTTAGGATGTGTTTCACTTGAATGCTACTTTCCTAGTAAGGAAAAAATTCTGATTAATAAACCTTAACTGAAACCATACATGAATAACATTTTGATAAACGAGTCACCAACGTGTCATGGAGTCAATTTGGTCGTTTTGGTAAACACACAATATAGATATTCACATAAACACGTGGAGTCGTTTGGATACAACAAGACCCTTGGACCTACACAAATACATACACTTACACTTTACATCTGTGACGACCCTCAAACTTTTGCTTTCTTTCCCCAGCAACGACAGCTGATGCTGCGAACGCTACGGCACAAGAATAATTTTCGGGACGAAAATTCCAATTACAAGGGGATGATGTGACATCCGAGAATTTCAAGGTTTACTTCCGTTAGACATTTCCGTTAGTTACGTTATAAGTGTTAACTTAGTAACTAATACTTAACTAGGCCGAATACGTCCACGTCCTTTGGTTGATCACCGAACCTGTCCATATGTGTTATGTGTTTAACTATTTATTGTCATTATGTGCAATGTGATTTAAATACATGATTTAGTATTGTGAATAGCATGACAATTTATGAATCGTGTTTATCTTGCTTAGAATGTGAAATTGACCACTTTTGGGTCTCCAGCGAAACTACCGGGCGAAACTATAGTGTCACCCGGCTAGTCTACCCTCTGACTACCAGAGCCAGTTTCGCTTGGCCAGCGAAACTAGCCAGCGAAACTAGGCCCAAATATATAAGGACATAAAACCCTAGTTGCCTCATTTTTGCACCATTCTCTCCAAAACACACACACACACACTCCTGGAATTCTGGTCAGTCGAGAAACACAACAAAACATCAAAATCTCAGCCTCATGACAACATCCATTCGATTCCTTGATCGAATCGTGAGTCCCAAAACCTCTCTTTATGCCTTTTCTTTGAGTTTTCTTAAAAAGCATGCTTAAACTTTCATGAAACTGCTTGATCTGCTAGTATGTTACTTAGGGATGTTAGATCTGTTATAAAGTTTGCAACTTTACGTATGAAATCCAACCATGATAGAGATTTGTGCTATTTAGGTCATTTTAGGTCAAAAAATGTGTTTTTGGTGATTTGGATGTGAAAACCCATGTTTAAGGTGTTAAATCTTGTTGTTTGATGTTGGTAAATGTCTAGGCATGCTAGATAATGAATTACATGTAATATGGAAGCTGTTAGATTGATTTTTAGGCTGATCCGTAAGTTTTTCGCGACCAGCGAAACTGTCATGTTCTCTGGGCGAAACTGCCCAGCGAAATTATGCATATCTTCAACCAGCGACACTATGCAGCGAAACTGCAGTGTCGCCGGGTAAACCGACCAGACCAGCTCGAGCGAATTTACCGAGCGAAATTCCCTGAACGAAAGTTCAAACCAGTTTCGGGCGAAACTAGGCTAGCGAAACTGTGCCAACAGTTTCGAGCGAAACTAGCCTAGCGAAACTGTGTCATCGGGTATTGCCTAGCGAAAGTGCTGCCCGTGCACACAGCGAAACTGACCAGCGAAACTGCTGGCGAAACTGAGACCAGGATCCAAACTTGTGCAATTTGCTTGAATGTTATGCCATGACTTACATGATTATGCCATGATGATACATGCTTTGATTTCTGATATATATGAACCCTTGTTTATGATCAACCATCGGTGTCGTGTGTCTGTATGTCGAGTCATAGTTCCAACGTGCTATGTTATGGGCCATAGTGACGTTAAGTAAAGATTAGACACAAAACTAATACTTAAGACCTAAACGTGTTCATAGGTCTTCGTTAAGCAAACTTGGATTATATAGCAAGTGTAGCAGTGCAACCCAAGGTGAGTGTCACTAACCCGATTACCGTGAACCCGTTTGGGTCACACCGAATAACTAAAAGTAAAACAATGCTGACAAACTCGAGAGTTGTAGGGCTATATATTTTAGAGGCATGAACATTAGTTGGGCTTTTGTTATTGGGCTTAGTCTAGTTTAATTTATAGGCCATGTGGGCCATTTTAGTGTTTATGATTGGGCTAGACTTATGTTTATGATTGGCCCAAGCTCATGTATGAGGTGGTATAAATACCACCTCATTGTAACCGATTATGTAAGCTTTTCTTATACAATAAAGTGAT
>JBCNJP010014135.1:0-11370 GCA_039602395.1 Deinandra increscens subsp. villosa | reverse complement strand
TAACCTGAGGGTAATATCTCATTGGATAAATTCGATTAATGGGAAAATCATATGTTTCACCCTAAGGTAGTGGAGGTGTATAAGGAGGGTTATAGGCGTTATAGCGCCACCACTCCCCACCCCCCTCCCCACTACACAGGGGTGTTATAGACCGGAAATTTGGGTTGGGCGTTACATATATCACGTCTCCTCTTTTGATTTTTTTTTTTTGTTTTTGTTTTTTTCTATTGGTTCTCCCCTTCACATAACCCATCATTCTTATAACTCACCACTACACCCCTTATCCTTATAACACCCCCCCCCCCCCCCCATATGCAGCATGTCACATAACCCCACCATCCGTATAACCCCCATTACACATAGCTTAAGGCTATCCGTAGTGGATGTGATAGGCCTTATAACACCTCCCACCCCCCTCGGGCGTTATGAGGGTAAAAAGACCTTCCAGACATGAAGAGCATAGCGCCATCCTCCCTTTTTCCTCCATTGATCACTTTCTTTTATCTGATTGATTACAAATTAACTTCTTACATACTGGACCATCACGTGTCAAAAAACGCTCAAAAATGAAGCTTTACCACTATACAAGTACACATAGCCTAAAAGCTAACATACATTCACTAAAGCACCCCTTAAATTTATATCAATGTCTACTATGAGATTACATCTCTCATAAACTTCAAAACACGTTTAATAGAAAATTACCTCCACGTGTTGAGTAGTAATAAGGGGAGGGGGTATGGTTGCACAAGGCTTCAAGAAGCTATACCCACCAACCAATAGGAGCATGCCAACTCAAAATGCAAGAATTTGGAGCCATTTGAAGCCACACCACATGGTATGGTTGTGGTGTGGCTTCTTGAAGCCATGCTATTTTTTTTTAAATAAAACACTTTTAATAAATAATCAATAATAATAAAAGTAAACAATATTCATTAAAATAAAAATAAAATTACAACAAACAACATTCATTAAAAAAAATACAACTTTTATTAAAAAAAAATACAAATCTAGGACTGAGGATTTGCGTTCACCTCCTCCTCGGTTAAAAACACTTCCATTGTGTTTTGGATGTGCTCGGTGATATCGAATCTGAGTTTAAAATGCGTCTCACTATCTCGCAATTCGAAAATGACATTAAGGCATCACAAAAATAGTGTAGGCATTCACGTGCAGTTCTTTCAGAAAAATCTAAAAATTCATCATATTCGTCAGGAACTTTACCGTATGCGAGTTGACGAATAGGCACCGTGCACTTTTGTAAAGGCGTGAAACTTTCTCTCTTCGCCGCGTCCAAACGGGTTGTGAACCACGGAAAGTTGTTTGTGATGTCGTCAACAATCTTCAAAAATAGCCGTTTAGACATACGAAATCGGTCTTTAAAAATCCCCTCGTGGTAACGGGGATTTTCGGCGAAATAAAGCTCCACCAATCGTTGGTGACCGTTTTTACGGTCACGGTATATACGTCTCCTCCGTTTAGGAGCGGAAACCTCTTCTTCTTCTTGTTCTTCTTGTTCGTCTTGTTCGATGACGTTAAGACATAAGTTAAAATACTGCATCGCGTCCTCGTACGAACCTTCAGAACTGCTTGACGACGAAGTCGGAATTTCGGGTGGTGGTAAAATTCCCTCATCGTAAAGACTCATTTTATAAATTTTTTGGTAAAGAGTTTTGGAGATGAAATGGGAGTATGATGTGTGTTTTATAAAATGTTTGGTTGTGTATATATAGTGAAATTAGAAAACAAAAAAAAAAAAAAAAAGCAAAGAGGCGTTGGCTCTCAACGGTCAAAAAACGGCTCTTTTTTTGCCCGGCTCAACCATGCTCGGAGGAACCGCCCAGCACCAAATGTGCGGAGCCGTGGAGAGGAACCGGGTGACCCGGTATGGTTGCCAGTCGGAACCGCGCGGCACCCTCGGAACCGCGTAGCGGTAACCGGGCTCATACCGCCCCCCCTAAACGTTTACATGAAATTAGAATGCAAATGACCAACAAGTTATGCCGCTAAGCCTTTTTGGGTAGCAAAATTAAAACATTTAAAAGCTACATTTATGATTTTGGGTTAAAACATTACTATGTATGACATGTTAGAGTAATAAGTAGCTTCATAACCTTAGGTGAAAGTAAACCAAAGTATCAAATGCAAATAGTATAAACACGTGTTGGTTATCAAAGCACGCATCCTCGTGTTTGTTCACTTTGCCTGAAGCATCTTTTAAAGTAGTCTGACTCGCTATGAATGTACTACTCCTCAAGCTAACAAAAGGAGAAACCCCTATTAAATCCACACATGCATGTCTTCCTCCTATCCATCCCAAAATCAAAATGTTAGATGCTCTAATTGTTGTTCTTTCTTCCGATGGGTTGGTCAATAAGTTCAATGGGTGCTTCTTTTTTAACAGAAGTCGCAACACACTTGAAAGGATTGCGGCATGCATTGTGAATGTCACTATGAGTTGATTTTAATCGATCCAAAATGTATGGTAAATGTGACAATTTGCAGTATGTCAACTGTAGAAACGGGGTGTCCCGGGTGGTCGAAGTGGCATGGCCAAGGACGAGTCACCAAGGCACCGAACCGATCCACTGTGTGGGAGAGATGTGGCGAGCCTCCGAGCCGGGCTAGGAAGATCCGTCTCTCCCGGGTCTTGTCTTGTACCTGCAACATGAAGGGAACCCGTTAGAAGGGGACCAGAGACCGGGGTCTCTGGACCACCCTCCGACGGTCAAGTCAGTAAGACTGTATGTATATAGTATGTATATATGTATATGTATGTATGTTGTAGCATGTGGGATGAAGGGGATCATCCAAGTAGGATGAAGGAGACTGTCTGAGTAGGATGAAGGGGGATGCCCCAGTAGGAAGGGCTGGAATGTCCAAGTGACTCGGCTGAAGCAGGGTGACTCGGCCGAAGCAGAGCAACTCGGCCGAAGCAAGGCAACTCGGCCGAAGCGGAGCAACTCGGCCGAAGCAGGGTAGGTGGATGGACCATAATGTGGTAAGGGGAAGGACCAGGCCATGTAGGCTGAACCAGGCAAGTAGGATGAACCAGCCAAGTAGGATGAACCAGCCAAGTAGGATGAACCAGGGAAGTGGGATGAAGCAGGCCAAGTGGGAAGGACCAGGAACCCTTTCAAGGAGGGAGTGAGCCTCCTTATATAGGGCAGGTGATGGGCCAGATTGGGCCTGTTGGGCCAAACCTGGTATGGACCATCAAAGGAGGGGTAGTGGGCTGTATTGGGCCGAACTATATAACAGTCCTTAGCCCATGTAGTTAGCCCGATACGGACCCACGTCATCAGCCCCCCAGTCTAGTATGGTATAGTCCTAACTATACCATGCTAGACTTATCTTGTAGCTCCAATCGTCTTGCTTTCTTTTTCTGCGTTGAACCCTGCACAAAATGTTAGTACTTTACCTTTTTTCTTTCTTCTTTAGAGACTTGAATGTGCTTGCTTGGACATATGTGTTCTTGCATCGTTTGGATCTTTGATGAGGGACTGATGCTCATCGTTGTGGTTGGGGTGTAATATGTGTATAAGGTGTGATGGTTGTTGGTTATGCGCCGTTTGTATAGGATATATGGTAGGAGGGGTTATTAGGGTTTGTAAGTTTTTGGAGGTTGTGATTCGGCGCTTGGCCGAAGACCATTGTAAGTTGTCGGAGGATGGGTGGTTCGGTCGCGTGACCTACGTCCACAATGTATGGATGTGTAGTCCATTATGTATATATGGTGGTTCGAGCCTAAGACCCAGGACCACCTGTTACGTAGTGGATGTGTCGTCCACTTGTCAATTCCTTGTTACAGGAAGAATGTGTTTATACCCGGGTTTGACTATTTTCATAGTCTATGTGGTCCCGCTGTTGTCAATCACCAAAAGTGCCGAAGTGTATGAGTTCGAGCCGATGGTTCGACATGCGCAGGTCACCCACTAAGTATTGGGTGGAGGTTGTCGACTGGCTAGTCCAGTGGCTTCCCCCATGTGCCCCGGCCGTCGGTTGGCCTGTCGGTTGTTGTGTCACCGCCCGGAGTTTGGTCCCTTGTCGGTTGTGAGTAGTCACAGAGACCGCGGGGACCCTTATCCGTGCGGGAGGGACGCTGCACTGTTGCAGTGTTATGGTATATTGTTGTCCTGTGGACCGAACGACATTAGCCAGCCGTCCTTGTGTGGCCCACAAGATAATAATGTAAGTAGTGGTTTGGCGTAATACCAGAACCACTTGAATAAAATAATAAGTGGTGGTGGCCGTACGGCCGGAACCACCAAAATAATAATGTAAGGAGTGGTTCAAGTGTAAAATCGAACCACTGAAATAAAATGACAAGTGGTGAACCAGCCGTACGGCCGGAACAACCAAAATAATCATATTAGTGGTCGGCGTAAGACCGAGACCACTTAAAATAGGTGGTGGTGGCCGTACGGCCGGAACCACCAAAATAATAATATTAGTGGTCGGCGTAAGACCGAGACCACTTAAAATTCAAATACTAAGTGGTGGTGGCCGTACGGCTGGAACCACCAAAATAATCATATAAGTAATGACTCTGCAAAATAAATTGTTAATTTGCAAGCGTAAATACGTCAAGTGTACTTATATGAAAAGTCGTAGTTTATGGGTGTGCCATAATTAAAGACTTGTAATTAAATGTAGACGAATCAATAGTCGAGGTAAAAATGATAGAACCTGTTGACCATTGGCCGATGTCATAAGATACTCAATTAAAGAATACCGCATAATTGTCTGGTCCATAATAATTAGACCGAACGGCTTGTAGCATTCAATAATGGTAGTAGGACTGGTGTATGTGGTAGTAGACCACTATAACCAATAAATGTGATGTCTTCCTTCAACTCTAGAGGATATATATGATGATGTAAGAACACGTGTATCACGTATTTGTTGATAATAGTAGCAATAGAGTGATGCTTGAGTATAACGTCGAGGATGAATAATATCTGACCCGAACGGGTGATGATAATAATGTCCTCCTTCAGATTAGAAGGAGGTAATAATATATGCACATATGATTTTTGTGTAATAATATACGTGTGTCAAGTCGATCGACTTTGATAATAATAATAAGATGAACACTGAATATTGCTCGATGTAAGCGTTAACCGTTCTTCCTGGTAGATAAATAGAATATAGTGTATCTTTGTTGATGATAATAATAAGGGCGATGCTAAATAATGTTTGTCATTTGTGATAACCATTCTTCGCGGTTAAAAATAATCTCCCATGTTGTGTGTGGCAACATGGAGTAGTCGTTCGGTACTTACGAGTGTGATTTAATAATTGAATGAGTGATAATTAACCCTTCACTTCGGAATGTCCGAAGAAATAATACGTCTTCTAGTTGATTAGACGAGCGCCCTAAATAGGGGTTTAACTCCTTAAGAACTTCCAAAAGCGTATAGCCGTCAAAGGTCGTAACGGTGTTATACCGTACTAGTCCCCCGGTTCAAAGCTGTTAACTCAGGTTAGAAGTATTGAACTTTAAGAAATAAATTGTTAGATCATTTTTCATAAGTGAGAAAAATATAAAGTGTAAAGCTGAAATATCTCATTTATGTATAATGTAGAGCATATATCTACTAAATGAAGTTGGGTAACTTCAAATTAACTTTAAAAACAAGTAATTGAATAAGACTTTAGGCATAATAGAATGGAAGGAAACATTCGCCCCGTTCGCCTCAAATACATGTGATTGTTATTAGCATCGTATGTTGGTGTGTATGTTTCCTCGTGTACATTACACCGTTGCCAAAGAAATAACTTGAGGGTGTGTAGTGTGCGTTTGCTATTTAAGCAGGGGTTAAAATTGACAACCTTGAATTATGTGGGGTCTATACTTGTATCACGGTTAGTAATCACAGTGAGTGAGATTAAATACTTATCTACAAACCGTAGAAGTGGTGGTTCAGAACCGGTTGCGTCTGGGGCAGTGTAGTCGGAGCAAGCATGGTCCCGTGAAGACCGTGCGGTACAGGGAACCCGAGTTACCCGAATTGACATGTTCAGAAAATTGACATCTGCCCGGAAACCTGAGGTCCGTAGAAGGTGCCGTTCGGCGAGATGGATGGCGGTCGGTGATAGGGTTTGGCTAGGTCCTAGTACGACCTAATAACTGCCACCCGGTAGAAGGTGGAATCCGGCCGGAGACTTGTTGCTGAGAGAGCCGTCCGGCGCCCAGAGACTTATCAAAAAGTCTACCATTCAGGTTGCCGTCCGGCGTAGTTATCATTTCGTGGTTCATCGATCTGTAATAAGTGCAATAGAGACCCTGCCGGCAAGTAGGGTAGTGGCTGAAGGAGATCAGCTGGAGGAGGCCGATCAGTGTAATAAGCTTCTCAGTAATCATCCAAGTTTGAACTTGGCCAGGATAAATATATATAATCGTAAGAAGAATGTCGTCCAGAAGAAAAGGGTTGATCAGGGTTTTGGCCCGGCCGCCCGGCATTAGGAAAACTCGAGAATCATAACATGTAGATACACAGAGATGTAATTTAATTTGTCAGGACGTGAGATCGGGACTGTAGTTTGTCTGCCGGTGATGAGGTCGCATTCCGTCCGGCCTACTCTGTCTTGTAATTTGAAGATCTTGTTGACGGAGAATACCGTCCGGAAAGGTAGGTAGTTCAGCCAGGGAACCCGGAGAAGAGACACCGGTATGAGGTGTCGTCCGATAATAAGTTATGCCGTATATCATGACCCCCTGACGGAGGGAATGCTCTGGTGAGTTTCGTGCAGGCCGGGTTTACGACGTCCGTTGAAGAAGGGTCTATTACATGGGTTAAAAATAGGGATCCCTTAAAAATATCCGGTGGGATGACCCTGGATCTATTACCGTCCGGAAGTATTCTTGTTGGAGAGTCGATCAGTAGTGATCGTCACAAGAATCCCGCCGGACCAAAGTAAACGTCCGACACGTCAGGCGATCATTGAGAAAGACGGATCTTATTGTCATATGATGTGAGATCATCTGGTGTCTCATGTTGCTAACACCTGGGAGAGAGCCCTTCGGAAAAATATATTGGAGGAGTTTGGTCCGGTGGCCATAGTATTAGCCGTTCGAAAGAGGATACCTCGTTCTAAGATGGGCCTCCATGCTCAATGTTTTGTTTCGAGTGATATGTAGACCTGCTCTGCAAGGATCAGAAGGTGCTCCTGCAAGGGTAAATGTGCGAGCAATATGGGTGGTATTATGTGCAAAATAAGTTGTACTGTGCTTCTTTATTTAGCCATGCAAGTTTGACTTTTGTGCTCTGCCATGATTCATATCCCGAGGGTTTGATGCAAAATTTATAACCTACAACATGCGTAATACATATGGAGTAATGTAGACCATCGAATATATGTTAAGTTGGATAACCTGAAGTCCGTTGTATGTACTCTCTTTTTATATGTGTCGTCCGGCGGCAGATGACCTGGAGCTAAAATGGTCGTACCTCTAATTGAAGTTGTGAGGCGAGGATGTGTGAAGCACACGAAATACCGAATCTAGTCATTGTAGAGAGAAGAGACCACAAAGTATGATTACTTAGTGGTCCAACGGATGGCGCCAATGTAGAAACGGGGTGTCCCGGGTGGTCGAAGTGGCATGGCCAAGGACGAGTCACCAAGGCACCGGGCCGATCCACTGTGTGGGAGAGATGTGGCGAGCCTCCGAGCCGGGCTAGGAAGATCCGTCTCTCCCGGGTCTTGTCTTGTACCTGCAACATGAAGGGAACCCGTTAGAAGGGGACCAGAGACCGGGGTCTCTGGACCACCCTCCGACGGTCAAGTCAGTAAGACTGTATGTATATAGTATGTATATATGTATATGCATGTATGTGGTAGCATGTGGGATGAAGGGGATCATCCAAGTAGGATGAGGGAGATTGGCTGAGCAGGATGAAGGGGAATGCCAGAAGGTAGTGCGGCCATGTAGCATGGCCAGGTAGGCCAGAAGGTAGCGCGGCCATGTAGCATGGCCAGGTAGGCCAGAAGGTAGTGCGGCCATGTAGCATGACCTGTAGGCCAGAAGGTAGTGCGGCCATGTAGCATGACCTGTAGGCCAGAAGGTAGTGCGGCGTTGTAGGCTGGACCAGACCAAGTAGGAAGGACCAGCCCAAGTAGGAAGGACCAGGCCAAGTGGCAAGGACCAGGCAAGTGGCAAGGACCAGGCCAAGTGGCAAGGACCAGGAACCCTTTCAAGGAGGGAGTGAGCCTCCTTATATAGGGAAGGTGATGGGCCAGATTGGGCCTGTTGGGCCAAACCTGGTATGGACCACCAAATGTGAAGTAGTGGGCTGTATTGGGCCGAACTATATAAAAGCCCTTAGCCCATGTAGTTAGCCCGATACGGACCCACGTCATCAAACATCAAATTCCACATTCAACCAAAAATATATACATCCATCCATCATTCCTTCCCAGGATGGATGGATTACCATCTCTCTATATATCTAGGTTAGGTGTTAGGTTAATCGACGATCACAATTTACAACATCTTATTACATCTTTTTAAGCTTGAATCAACCGCCGACTCATCTTGTAGATTTCGCTAATCGATCGGAACTTCTTCCTCTTCCCTCTCACGCTTCTGATCGCATCCTCATCGTCCTCAAATATCGGCACAACTATCTTCACCGGTCCGGATGTTACGCCGGAGGTACTACTCCCCTGGCTCTCGTCGTGATCGCAGACGAACTCTTTTCTTCTTCTTCTTCTTTTCTTCATCGGCGCCGGTAAAACCTCGCCGGAGGAGTTACTGCCGTGGAACTCAACGTCCGATTCGCCGCTGAGTTGGATGAGGTTGAACGCCGCCTCCATCTCCGGCTCGGTGAATCTCGGTTGATCTGGTGGTCTAGATTTTTCCATTAACGGAGGTGAAAGGAGATATTTTTGTTTTGATGAAATTGGATTGGTGGATTTAACGGTTAATAGGAGATACACCGACTTTGGGGTTAATTTAATGGCGGTGGGCCCAACTTGGTTACGTGTCCTGCTTCACAATGCGTGAGGTTTTAAACTTCGCTTTTAGTCCTAACGTTTACACATTTTAATAATTTTAGTCTTAATTTTTCAAAAATCTCAATTTAGTGTGTCACATTTCATTTTCTTTTCAATTTTAGTTACAACGTTAACAAACGTTTAAAGAGTCGTTAGACTGCCTCACATGGTCCCCACGTGAGGAGTATTTTTGTTATTTCCGTTTGTTTTAAAGTATGAGTTAAAACAAACGGAAATGACAAAAGTACACCTCATATAGGGACCACATGAGGGCAGTCTAACGGCTCTTTAAACAACTGTTAACGTTGAGATCATAATTGAAGAAAAAAATGAAATATGAGACACTAAATTGAGATTTTTTAAAAGTTGGGACTAAAATTGTTAAAATGTACAAACGTTGGGGACTAAAACTGAAGTTTACTCATATTTATTTAAACCCTATAGGCGGCTACTATTTTGTTTTTTTTTTTTCAAGATTATTACTCCGGGTTATTGGATCTTGGTACTAAATTCTTACCCGACGCCCGGCCCGAAGTGCGTGCGTTGGCCCGGTGTTTTAACTGATTTTGCTTGATTTAAATAATTAAATAGACTAATTTTATGCTAGGGACGTAACTCAATCAAACCAAATATTAAAGCTTCAAATCCCAATACTTTGTTACCATAATACTTGCTAATGAAATACCAACAACCGGAATGAAGTGTTAGATGCGATTTCACCGCTAGAGGATCACAAACATTTAAACCCGGTAGACAGGTAGACAGAAGCTATAAAAAAAATCTCCATAAGAATATGAAGCAAAATCAAATCTCATCAATTATGACTTAGGAATATAACAAAGCTGTTACAACCAAACCAAGAATAATAACAATCCCAACTAAAATTAAGTATAAAAGCTAATTATTCGCCGGTCCTCTGATTTGACCTACTATGGTTAAGATCAATGGTCCTAAATCATCATCATCATCATATTCACTAAATCCTATCAATATCAAAGCTAAGGTGGGGTCTAAGGAGGGTAAGATGTAGACAGTCTTACCTCTACCACGTAGGAATAGAGAGACTGCTTCCAGTGAGACCCCCCGGTTCCGTAGTTTTGCATCAAACCTTGGACATAAAACACATAACACTCAACAAATCAGGATAAAGACCGATTGGTGGATGTACCTCTTTTCTTTCGGCTATCAACTCCAACACATGATGTATGATTAACCGTACATCACTTTTAACATTATTTTCATTAATGTAGTAAAATAACGTAAAATTAGTGCAATTTCAATTTTGCCCCACTCGACTACTCGGAGCATGGCCGGTGTTATATTGTCTCTAGCGCGGTCAAACTTGCAAACGGTTTGGCTGGAAGGCATGCGTTATTGTCAGTAATGGTGTCACGAATCCTATGGGGTTATAAAAAGTCTTTTGGGTTCACTACCCACGAGTATATAAATCTGCATCTTTCTTAGGGTGGTCCCTGCTTGGGTTATGCTCTTCGGGGGTAACTTACTATTTAACTGTTTTCTGATAAATGTTATTTATCTGCTCAAACTTATGAACTCACCAACCTAGCGTTGACACTTTTTAGTATGTTCTTCTCAGGTTCTTAGGAGGTCAGCTAAGGACGCACGTTAGAATCATCGTTTAATGGTCTGCTTGGTTTGTAAACACTTTATTTATATTATTCGCCATGGCGAAGGGATTAACTTAAACTGTCTTTGTGTTTGTCGGTTCCGCATACGTTAAGTTAAACTTTCGAAAATGCTTCTGCATTGTTTTAGAAATAACTTAACTCTGGGAAACTGTTTTGGAAAACCCGAACTGGTCTTGTGTCAAGCATATAGAATGTTTGATGTGTCTGATGACTCAGATCCTGGTCTGACTCGCACGCCCGTTCCAAGCATCTAAGGCGGTTGGCGCGGGTGGTCCCAGGGCGGGGTGTGACATTTCGGGTGACAAGATTGTTACCCGTGGTTAAGTCTAACTATAGTATTGTTACTATTAGCATCTGTTAAAATGTACCTATACTTGTTTAGGTCATCAGATCATTTGGAGTCGGGCATTGCTTAGGTTCCCATGCTTACTTCATCTGTGGCAGATTAGGTGAGTATTCTTAGCTTCCCCATTTTAAACTATGTTTTTGAGCTGTATATGAGTTGTTTCAAATGTTTTCATGATAAATAAGTGTTGGATATATGTCGATATATATTTGTTAGAAGGTCGGGGTTCAGAACCACTTTGATGTAATATCAAACGAAGTTATCATAGGAGTCATTAGGATCCTTATGTGGCCTCGAGGCATATATTAGCAACTAGGTAGCTGTGCTAGTAGAGCGTAGCTTCTCATACCATCGGGTGGCCGTATGTTAGTTACC
>JBCNJP010014134.1:0-11371 GCA_039602395.1 Deinandra increscens subsp. villosa | reverse complement strand
TTCCTCGCTAAAATCCGTGTGTTATCACCCTTACTTGGATTACTTACCCATTTGATCGTTAAGCACTCTACCTCACAATCTTAGTTTGGAATACAGGATTCTCGAGTGAATTTTTGACCAAAACAATCATATACGCTCCTCCAAAACAACATCGCCTGTCGGAGATGAAGGCACTTCGTCATAACTTCGTGATTGTTCCTGCACCTTTCACCTCCAAGTATCACATGAAACCGTTTCTGAACCAAATCCCAGAATTCTAGCGTATTCACATCAGGGCTTGTTTGTCGAACAAAAACCCATGCTTGTACGAGTGCCTCCTCCTGTGCACTGGTCCATGGTTCAGGACCCTCTGATGGCTCCTCCATTATCGAAATAATTGTTCTGGAACTAGGGACGTATGAACTCATCCTGTTGTGCAAGACAAACCATGTCACCAATAAAGAGATAAAAAAACAAGGGACCCAAAAAACAAACAGGCAATCACAGAATTAAAATTAAATTTAGATGGGTGAAACAGAGTATAGGTGGCTCCGACTCTAATAAGAGGATGAACTCATTAAAACCATGAAAACCAAGTTACCAGCAAAGAAACTCGCCTTTGATTAATTTTGATTTCCCCCAATTGTGCTCCGACTCTTCTCGATGGAATTAATAACTGTGAAGAGACTCGCCTTTAAATTATAACTGCACCGGACTAAATTAAGTCGTCGGCTTGGGCGGCTGAAATTAGCCGGCTAAAAGGTATTCAGTCGGTATGGTATTTGAGTTTTATACGTGGACACGTGTCTGCCTCGGATGCTTCGGAATGTGAGGCTATAAAGTTACAAGAATATGAACTGGGGCGGGGTCCATTATTGCGCCGGTATGAGTAACTGTACACGCGTGAAGTTTCTATTGGATGTTTGCACAAACCTTTTCAGACGGACCTGGTGAGTTGTCTTTGTTCCATTGGTAGGGGTCATTTTGGAGAATTCGAATTCAAAGGGTCAAAACTGTATTTTCAAAGTCAACAATGGTCATTTTCGTGTTTTTCCCTTATATCAAATACATTTCATCAGTATTTGAAACTGAAAGAAGAACTATTGTTAGGGATAGAAATAGATTGCATCATTTTGAGAATGGAAATTGCTCTTGTAAAGATTATTGGATACTGACTTAATTTCCAATCTCTTACCCATGTAGAAGCCCACAACAATGACAACAATGAGACCTAGAAAAAAAACAGTACACCTGCATCCAAAACATAAATTCCACAAAATTAAGCAAAACCCTAAACCAAAAAAAGGAAGAAATAAATCAGACGATAAGAAATCCGTAATTTGGTCAATTTCTCGTGTTGGGTGTGTGCAAATCAAACGATAAGGAAGCAAAAATAACATATCATTGGGCGAAAGTGAGGAAGAGCAAGACACACCATCGACGTCAAAGATCGTCTATGTATGTCGCCGTCTTGAACCACAAACACATCGCTGCTCCTCACCAATGATTGTCGCCGATGACACAATCTACCTGCAAATGTTAAGCGTTAGATCAAAACAGCAGCAGAGCATAAGAAAGGGGGAATGTAAGAACGAATTGAAAGGAAAACATGTTACTGATGACATCCGGTACATGTTTTAGAACCGGAACAGACTTAATAACACCCCAAAAACACATTAAAGGCAGGAAAAGCATGCAGAAGAAAAGAAAGAGAGTGACTGACCGGAAACTTGATAAAGGACTCGTCAACCGCTCTGCTCACTGGAAGCCTGATGCTGAGGGCAAAGTTGAGAAATATATGGATAGGAAGAGATGGCGTGAAGTGATGAAGAGGGACGGTGTGAACAGGGGTGAACTATGCAAGGCACAGTGGCATGCATGGAGGTAAAGTAACTCCTGAAATCACGTGGAAAAGATATGTACAAAGGTACCCAAGGCATGTGATATGTACGACTGAAATGGGGTTGGGAGTAAAAAAAGTTTGAAAGTCTTCAGATCACGTGTCAACCATCAATTGGCTCAAATTTGATGAATAGTGAGAAATGTGTGTTGAAGAGTCATTGTATTATGTATAATTATATAATATAAATAGGTATGTAAATCAAACTTTTAAATTAATGATATTAATGAAATTGAATCAAACCCGTGAAATCGTCTTGAATAAAACCGACATCTCCATCAAATTTGTACAAATATAAAATATTTTTCACACAAAAACATTTACCTTCACGGCTTCACTAGATGTTGAGTACATATTTAAGATTTCTTTTATCGTTAATGTTGTTTTTCTTATACCAAATCGGGTCACATTCGTGCACGCAAAAACAGAAAGTATCTTTCTCTCTAAACTCTAAACTCGTTTCTTGAAAACTAATCCACCATTCATAGAGGGACACTAAAAGGTTTGAACTTTGAAGAAGAACAACATGTGAGCTAATAAAACCAAAAGTCTTACTCCATAACATCAATCACTTCATCTTCAAGAATCCAACCACTTTATGTGTGTTCTCACCGGCCATGTCATTATCCGCCGGCAGAAGACGGAAAGTTTTCCTGGTGGTAGTTTTAATCATGTTGTCAGTACTACAAATATGGGTTTTGAGTAGCGATCATTGCAGCATAAGAACAGCAACTCCTCCACCACCACCGCCAGAAGATTCAGATGCTGTTAAAAGATCAAAGCTTCATAGAAAGTTCTTCAATGGAAGATTTCCTCAAAAGGGTTTTCAAGAAAGTAAAAGAATCGTACCCAGTTGTCCAGATCCTCTACACAATTAGCAAACGTACGTTTCAGTAATATTCAGTGATCACACCTCTTCTTTTACTTACACTTTTTGTGCTAAATAGTCCAAAATACCCACGTTTTCCCCATTGTTTATCTTGATAGGTTTCTTGAAATTAGGGTTAAACCGTGGGTATTTTGGTCTCCCCCTTAAAATGCTTGTTTTTTTTTTTTTTTTTTTTTTTTTTGGGTTGATAGATCAAGAAAATTAATGGATGCATGATATTATGATGTATATGATATATCTGAGAAATGAATTTTATATGCTGCAAAATCTTATAAACTTCTTCTTGCTTGTAAGAGTTCAATCTTCTGTGTTAATTCTTTTCTTCCAATCATTATTTTTTTTCAATATAGGCATGTTATACACAAGTCATTAACAATCTAATCTAATTTTATGCCATTTTTAAATCGATTTGTAGCCTCTATTTTTTAAGCGGTCGTTTTATAATCTGTTAACATAACATGTATAAAACAGAAACATATATACTATTAAGTTATAATTGTGTTATACATATATTATGCTTTTTATGTTATAGACTTTTATATACTTTATGATCATGTGTGTAAGTAAAAGTGTAAAACTATAATTAAGTCATGATGCTTTTCCGACAGATATTACGGATGGTTTGTTTTTTTGTTAGAGGAAACGATAAATTTAGTTGTCTTTTATCGTAGTAATAGCGTTTAGAGTGTAACACCCCATGTGAAGTCATGTGTCTTTCTCTTGAATTCCAAAAAATAAAACAATAAACAACTTTACAAGGGAATCAAATTTCGTTGATGGGCAGAACGCGCGTACGATTTGAGTCTTTGACTTCTGAATTATTACCTTAGTTTTTCATGTAAATTTTATATACTTTTACTTACGCTTTTAGTTAAATAAATATAATAAATTCTAAAACAAACGTATTTATTGAAAAGTCACTATTATTTTCATATCTCCCACTAATCTCACTTGAATTATTTATTTTTGGTTTACTAAAGAACTTGTCTATTTACAAGACCTCATAGAAGACCTCATAGACTGTGTCAGCGAGACGTGATGACACAAAGAACGTATGCATAAAAACCAGGTCATTGAGTCACATATTTTCTTTTCGCTACAAACGAAGAAGAAAAGCGAGAAAGAAAATAAACCAAAAAAGGGTAAAAAAATCTAAAAAAAAAGAAATTAATTAGAAAAATAGAAATGAAAAAGATAATTATAAATGAGACCTAACACCTAACTTAAATTTGATTTCTTTCACAAGTATATATACGTATTTAAAATATTATATAAAATATATAAAAAATTTAAAAAATTTGCACCCAGGAAATTGGGCCTTGGGCCGTTGTCCACCCTACCTTTCCATGGATCAACCTTGACCACATGCAATACAGACGGTATCCCATAGCCATATAGTCTGTATGGTTCGAATAAAAAATGTGCAGATCAAAGAGATTGCCAATCTAAATATTATAAATGATAGTCCTAATTTTCAAGTAGGTAAGAAATTCTAATGATCAAAGCTCAGGAACAACCAAAAACTGCTCTGATACGAAAAATAATTGCCTAATCAAGATTCTAGTGTTCAACTTATAACCAGAAAGGGCAATAACATATATGCATTTGATGGGAAGCTAGTTACAAATTCTGTGAATTTGGCAAACTCGGATCAAATAGATCCTGCAACTTTATGGCATAATAGAGTGGGTCATATTAGTGGGCAGAGGTTACCCTAATTGAATAGGAAAGGGGTATTCAAAGGGTTAATTAATGTTGAACTTGGGTTTTCTGAGCATTGTGTTTATGGTAAGGCTCAAAGAGTATAATTTGGAAGAAGGGTGCATTCATCTAAGAGAATACTAGATTATGTACATACTGACTTGTGGGATCCTCCAAGAATTAATTCACTAGGATGATCAATGTATTTCTTATCAATTGTAGATGATTATTCAAGAAGAGTTTGGGTTTACTTGCTCAAGCATAATTTTGATGCTTTTATGAAATTGAAGAAAGTATTGGTTGAGAATCAAACTGGTTATAGGTTGAAAAATATTAGATCTGACAATCTTCTTGAATTTTGTAACCAAGAGTTTGATCAAATGTGTAAATCATGTGGTATTGCTAGGCACTTAACCATTCCAGGTACACTTCAGCAAAATGGTTTAACTGAGAGGATGAATAAGACTTTTCTTAACAAGGTCAGGTGTTTATTATAAAGTTCAGGGTTGCCAAAGAGTTTTTGGGGAGAGCATGTATCAACTGCATCTTTATTTAGTGAATTTGTCACCATCATCTACAATTGGTATGAAGACACCACCGGAAATGTGGTCAGGTAAATCCCCTACTTGTTGCGTTATATTTTTAGGTTGTTGCATTAAGGTTGTAAGTTTTTCTTTTGTTTTGCGAGTAGTACTGGACATTTTCCAGAGAGTAGTCTGCGAAATGTCAGTCACTTATGAGTAACGTGTCATGCTCCTTCAGCTTCTGTTGCGTCGCCTCATCTCCAATTGTGATTTGACTCAACACTTGCATTTGTGCCGCAAGCATCTCCTCAATCTTCTTGTTGCTTGTGCTCTCATATGCCCCTATATTTAGATCTTGACACGATTGAAATCCCGAGGGGTTTGCGCCATCTCTCCAACTAGAATTTTGATTGCTCCGTCACCACGACTGGAATGATTTACCAAAGGCGTTTTGATTTCCAATGTAATCTACTTGCTCCGGGGAGGCAAGCGAGCAGTCGCGAGTGTCACGATTTCCTCGATACAACTCACATTTTGCCCATTGTTTGAGTTAAATGTTGTTCAGCCACTTGTTGAACTTGTCGAGCGCAACATGAATTGCAGTGTCAGAATCAGTATGATGAACACCTCGGGTCGTTGATGGTGTACCTCGGGTCGTTGATCCCCGAGTGTTTGCTGCTCAGCTAACGCAAAACTCTCAAAAAGATTTTTACACTCATCATTACTCAACTTCTCCATCATGTGAGCTTCCGCAGACGTGTTGAACTGCTTCTGCATTGTGTTGGTAGAACCATAAAAACCATCGGGTCAAAAAAGGAAGCTAGAAAGAAGACATAGACGAAGAGAACTCACTTTTAATTGTATCGACGAGAGAACTTTCCGTATGCGAACAATTGATAACCCCAATTTCTTTTTAATTTATAGCGTTAGTGCATGACATAAATTATAAAAACCGGTTCAATTACCAGCCTTGTTCCAGGTTTGGGTTGGTAGAACCATAAAAACCATCGGGTCAAAAAATCTTTTTAGAATTAGATTAAACCAAGCACACCCGAATGTACTAAACTCGTCACTATTGGATAAAATAAATAAAGAAAAATTGTCTAAGAATTGGTAATTTTACAAAATAAGCCCAAAAAATTTCTTAATTTACTGTAGCTACTGTAGCACGGGGAAATAAAGTAACTGAAATGGTAAAATCATAAATAACTTCCTATGACACAATCGTAAATAACTAGAACTTTTTCCAATGACAAAATCTTAATAACTTCTGGTGGCAAAATTAGAAATAACTCAAACTTTCTCTTTCATTTTATAGGTAATTTTTAAAGGCTGTAGATATATTCACCCATCAAATTGATATATTCACCTATTTCCCACGGCCATTTCATGTGAAACGACCCGAAAACGACCGTTTCAAACAAAACGACCTCAATACGATTTGTGGAAAAGGGGGGGCCCCTGAATTTTAAGGTTGTCGTCGTCGCGACACGTCACCTCGTTTTGCCTGAAACGACCGTTTTGGACAAAACGACCGTAGAAATTGGGTTTCTCTAGTAAACTCACTGGGTTTCTCTATAACCACTCTTTTTAAAATTTAATGTTTTATTTATTTAAATATATATATTTTAACTTGTTTTTGAAAAAGTTCAAATGTAATTCTTGTGTTCCACTCCTCTTTTAAGGTTATAATGTTATTAGGTATATTTCCGCTCCATGCTCTCACTTGCTCTGAACCATAAACTCTGCTACTTATTATCTTTGATTAGCTACTGCCTCTCACGCCAAATGATTGTTATAGGGACAAATCCGACCATGTGACGCCTAACCGCATCACGTGTGCAATACTTTATTTTTGCCATCCAGATCCAACCATCTCCAGTTACATCCAAATCTAGACGTCAGTGGTTCGAAAAACATATTAGAGATCCGATCCGATCATCCCAACCCAATGGGTTTTGATTTTTACATTATTGTTTGATGCCTTGCATTATGAATACAATTAATGTGATTTGGTGTCTCGTTTTATGAATCCGTTTCTTTAACTGCAAACATCCGGTTACCCGGGGGTCTTATCATGGCAAACGATGTTACCGACGACACGCTGCGACCACAGTCCGTGCGAGTAACCAGGACCCTCTGGATTACACGTCCATGCCAGAGGAAACTCACCGCCCAAAGGCCCACTGTGGTAAAACATCTGACCACCTCTATTATATTTTATATATTTTTGTCAGTTGAGATTTGTACCCTTGACCTTCACGTTGGAAGGTAAAGGGGTATCCACTTCACCAAATGGTGGGGGATTATTATGAATCAGTTTCTATGATTTTTTTAATGATAAATTTTGGATCACTGACAGGTTCTGGCACTCCCCAATCATCTTCATTCCTTATCAGCAGAAAATTCATCATAGGTGAGAAACCCCCTCGCCAACGTGGAACCTTCAATTTTTTTTATCACAAGTGGGACTTGAATTAAAAACCTATCATATTTAATGTTTTGGATACCACACCTTAACCACTTATGCGAGTAATCAATGGTTAGTTGCTATGATTTTTTTTGAACGGTAATTGTATTCACAGACAGCTACAAACCCCCAAACGAAAGATCACAAACCCCACGAAGCAGCCAACAACAAACAACCAACAAAATACTACACAAAAACCCACACTACAATAGACGGAATCTACCCCTGTCCTCCCCGTTTAACTTATTTTTTAACGGTAAATTTGGATCACTAACAGATGCATTATCTACCCACCCGATCATCTTCATATCCCATTAGGAAGAAACTCGTCATAGATGAAAAACCCCATGGCTCAACCTGGACTCCCGTTTTTTTTTTTTATCACAAGTGGGATTTGAACCCAAAACCTCACTTTTAATGTCTTTGAATACTTCACTTTAGCCAGTTAAGCTAGGAATCATTAGTGATTAGTGAATCATTTAATTATGTTCAAACCCACAAACGAAATCGAAAATGCAATCATTATAAATAATTAAATATGTGTTCGTCATTAATATGTAAGGTATAATAAACATTATAAATTATAGCGATCGTATCTCTAAGGAGGGACGGTATCGTTCCGGCTCCCTTGGGTGGCTTCCGTGGCTCAACCTGGACTCCCGTTTATTTTTATTTATCACAGGTGGGATTTGAACCCAAAACCTCACTTTTAATGTCTTTGAATACTTCACTTTAGCCAGTTAAGCTAGGAATCATTAGTGATTAGTGAATCATTTAATTATGTTCAAACCCACAAACGAAATCGAAAATGCAATCATTATAAATAATTAAATATGTGTTCGTCATTAATATGTAAGGTATAATAAACATCATAAATTATAGCGATCGTATCTCTAAGGAGGGACGGTATCGTTCCGGCTCCCTTGGGTGGCTTCCGTGGCTTCCAAGTGGCAACGATACCGCCTAAGGCGGCTCCAAGCCTTGCGGTTCCATTTTTCATCCTCCACGGCAGTGAGGTTTTGTTTGTGGAATTGAAATTCGTGAAGACTAGGCTTCAATGTTGAAGCCTTGCAACCATACCTACCTACTTGGAGCCACAAGGCTTCATTTTCACTAAATTGAGTTGTCATCATTTTATTGGCTAAATTTTCCAAGCCTTGAGACCAACCATTCCTCCTCCCCTAACGGTTTTTGGTTTGTAACCGGTTTTGCATGAACATGCATTTGGATACTATATAATTATGTAGCGTGTAATAAATAATATAAATGATCATGTCTCTGACAGTGTAGATCTTGCCTCTAACGGAGTTCGGATTGTCAATCGGTTTTGCTTGATCTCATAAATATGCAACATGTAATGAACATTATAAATGATCATCTTTCTAATCGGTTTTGTCTCATCTCATAAAGATGCAATGTACGTATATTAATAAACATTATAAATACCAAGGGCATTTGTCCCAATGGTATGGGGATGAAGGTTAGAGCTTGAGACCTTGAGGTCTCAAGTTCAAATCTGACTCAAGGGGGTTTTTCTCAAGTGGTGAGTTTCCTCCTTGATTGTGTTCCTGGGTGAGCCAAGCCTGGAGCGTCAAAATCAGTATGGACGGTTGCAATCCCGTCTCATGAAGGCTCACTCGGGTATTGGAGATTTGGGGAGTAGTCCAAACGCCGTTCAAAAAAAATAAACATTATAAATGATCATGCCTTTAATGTTGTCCAGATTTACAACCCGTTTTGTCTCATCAAATAAATATGTAATGTGATGAACATAATAATTGATCATGCATCAAATGGTGTTCGGACTACTAATTAGTTTTACAAAAACATCTGCTTACCTCAGAAATATGCAATGAGTAATGAATATTATAAAAGTTCATGCGCGCCTTTTATAGTGTCCAGATTGTCAGCCGGTTTTGTCTAATCTTATAAATATGTAGCATGTAATGAGTATTATAAATGATCATGTCTCTAACGATGTCCGAACTGCCAACTAGTTTTGTCTGCTCTCATAAATATACAACATGTATAAGCATTATAAATGATCATGACTCTAATGGTGTTCAGACTGCCAACTGGTTTGGTCTAATCTCATAAGTATGCAACGTGATTATACGTCCAATTGTTTTGATTGTCAATTGGTTTTTTCTGATGTTATAAATATGCCACTTGTTATAAACATCAACTATACCTTAAAAGTTGAGCAATGGTACAATTGTGACACCATATTCAATGCGAAATCATAAATACGGTTTACTTGAAACCAAGCACTTGGTACTGCATACTTAAGCGTGGTGGCTTTATTACATGTTCATCCATCATCATGATGTTCAACCATCATCATCATCATCATCATAGTATTTAATCCGTAAATCATAATTCAATTCATTAACTATGATCGTAAATATCATCATAAAATCATAAGCCTTTTGAGTTCTTGCAACTTAAGTATGATCATAATTATCATTATAACAATCATAAGTCTTTTGAGTTCTTCTAACTAATATGTAATAAACATCACCCTTTGGAGTTCTTGCAACTCCATTTTAATTGATTGATGATTGATGATCACATTTTCAACTTCTACAAGGTTCTAATGATGCATATAAAGCCACGTAGAAGTGGCTGTGAACCCCTCTCTCCCGTCCCTTTCTCCGTCGCCCCACCCGCCGGAATTTTACGTCGTGTAAGTACCTTTTTTTTTAACGGCCCTATGTTTATGCAATTTAATTAATTTACGTATGTTTTGCTCCGGTGGGAAGAAAATGTACCACCGGAGTGTAAAGGCCTCTTGGTTGCATCCGGTGGGAAGAAAATGTACCGCCGGAGGCTACCTCCCTATGCTTACTTCCGGTGGAAAAAAAATGTACCACCGGATACTCGCATAATAGCAAATTCTGTACATATGATCTGAATATTACATTTTCTATTACATTTTTACCTACTGATTTTGTTCCTTTTCCTTCTTCTGACCAGGTTCGTTTATTAGTTGTTGTTGGCAAATATGGGGTTGGTTGTCGTCCGCTTCAAGCTTCGACGGGTGGATTGGTATGTCTTCGTTTTTGCCAACGGGTCTACTGCATGGATCCTCACTGTTGCTGTTAGTTTGGTTCGAACTCCTTCTCCGGTGACTAGAATTGTCGCGAGTTTCTTCCCGGCTTCGAATGTAATGCATAGTGCTCGGGCGTAACAATGAAGGCAAACAAACAATGAATAAATTAGTTAAGTAAGACACGAATTATGATTATGACGTTTTAATTGAAGAGTTATATTAATATTATGGTATCGTATTGTTTGAATGGATGAATAATACTAAACGGCTCAATATTAACATGTTTGGGCTGCGCGTTACATTAAATAATTCGCGGGTCATGGATGACCCGGCCCGCTATCTGTGTTTACGTAATCAGCGGGTTGGACTATTCTTACGTCATGAAAGGTTCCTTTTACATCATGACTTGCTTACTGATTTCCCGTTTATGATCCGTCCGGGTTAAGCGTAAAATTAACTATTTGAATTGATTATTCAATTTATTTAAAAGCATATAATCGGCCTATCTCACATGTCACAGGCAGAAAATCATAATATTTGAAACGGCATAGATTATATGAGCAAAATATATCGTTTGATTACCACAGGATATTAAAACCAACAGACAAAGAACACATCTGCTCATGGAAAGAAATGAATACAATTTCATTCAAAGAAGGCCTGGAATGTAGAATGACTCACCCTTTAATTATAAGGCGTATCTGAATCATGGATCTGACAACTTGGGAGCAAAAAATAAAGGCCATTAGGTCACCGGCGGCGCCTGAATTACTGTTTTGGTCTTTCGTTGACCATCTGACCGCAGACTCCTTTGCAAATGCCGTTGATAATGAAGATGGAAACGAACTAATTACCG
>JBCNJP010014133.1:0-11373 GCA_039602395.1 Deinandra increscens subsp. villosa | reverse complement strand
TCCTTTTCTTTTTCCTCCATACCCACCCCAGTTTTTATTCTAGCACCTCGTTGCTTAACTAACATTTCCTCAACTTTCATTTGAGAAATAGTCCATCTATCTAACTTAGTCTGAAGCTCAGAGGCTTCAAATTGGGCTAAAGTTACTCTTTCAGAAAGCATGTTGATTTCAACGTTTTTAGCAAGAAGAGTTTGTTTTAAATGTTCATTTTCATGCAATGCTTCATTTAGTTTCACAAAATATTTTGATTCATTTTCTTTCAATTGTGTGTTCATAGTTTGCAATTCATTGTTGTTGTCAATCAACAATCGATTGGCCTTGTAGATACCGAACAGACGGGTTCTACAAGAGTGAGTGCACATATCTTGAACAGACTCATATGATAGATCCAGTATTACCTTTTCAGCAGCAAGGGCTTTCTCACAAGTGCATGCTGGTGTGCTTGCCTTTGACTCATTCACCTTCTTTGCATCTTCTTTCTTCTCACTGCTGCTAACCGTGTGCTCATTGCTTTGTTCCTGAATTTGAGCTGCAAGAGCTTGATTGATGGCCTCCTCAGCTTCAGAGGCTTCTGCACTCCAGTCAAAGTTTGTCAGAAGAGCCACTTCTTTGGTTGGCTTGGCTTCTGCTTTGTCAGTGATAGGAATGACGCGAGTTGCAGGCTCGGAGGTTGGTTCAGTCACAATTGGACTTGGGCACTCCCTTTTGAAATGGCCGAGTTGCTTACAGTTATAGCATCTAAGCTTAGCCTTGTCGAAACCAACTCGTCCATTTTGATTCTTGAATGTGTTTCTCCCAGTGCGTTCGAAGAATTTTCTAGCTCGAACAGTTAACATGGCCATTTGCCATTTCAGGTCAGTTTCTTCTAAATCATCCGGATCAACTTGGTACATGTCCTCAGCAGTCAGAGTTGAACCTTGAAGTTCTCCAGCAGCGAAAGCTTGATAGCTGTTAGTAAACAACGAGAACAATCCCATGTATTCAGGTGAAATCTGGGATGTTTGCTGATTGGCGGCGGAAGCAGATGCAGTTGAGGATGACCCAGATCCAGGATGTGAAGATTGAAGTTGAGAGAAAGCTCCTTTGGGTGTGACGGTTGAGATGAAAGCAGAATTTTGAGAGTAAACTTTAGTTGGACCCATGCTTTGATTGTATTCTCTCCTTTGCACATCTAACTCAAAGGATTTGAGCTTGTTAATAACATCCATGAGCTTGTAGTCGGGAAAACTTCTTTCTTGCTTTAGCATGCGAACCTGAATGCTCCACTCGGGAGGAAGAGCATCCAGAAGCTTCTTGATTTGTTCTGAGTTAGTGAGTTGCGCATCATATTTCTTCAGATTGCTTGAAACAGTTAGGAAGCGATTGGTTAAATCCACCAGCTTTTCGTTCTTCATGCTTGTGAAAGAATTGAATTCTTTGGTGGCTTGGGCTTCCTTGTCCTTTACCAGGTCTTCATTGCCATCGTAAAATTCACAGAGAGCGTCAAATAGACTTTTTGCGTCAGTGTGCTCAGCAAATCGGTTATAGATTTCTTGTGACAGGCATAGAGAAAGAGCACCGAGAGCTTTCTGATCACGATCAATGAGTTTCAGGTCCTTCTCGGTAAAGGAAGACGGATTATTGTTGATTTGTGTCACTTCGCCGGTAGTAGTTGTTGGAACGTGTGGACCGTTGACAATCGACAGCCACTGATTGTAATCGGTGTATAGGAAAAACGATTTCAGGCATCGTTTCCAATCTTCAAAATTGTCGCCATTTATCAGCCTTGGTGGTCGATTCGGGGCGATACTTTCAGTGTCAGTGGAATTTGTACCGGACGCCATCTTAAGTCAGCCTGAAATAAGAAAGACAAAGAACAAACCAAGAACAAGACAAATTGATTAGTTTCGCTGGGAGATATAGTTTCGCCAGCAATTTCGCTCGGAAATCCTGAACAGGTGAACAATTTCGCTGGATTTTGTAATTTCGCCAGCAGTTTCGCTTGACAATACTGAACCAGATCAGCAATTTCGCCAACTAGTTTCGCTGTATGCACGGGCAGTAGTTTCGCTCGGAAATACCCGATGACACACAGTTTCGCTAGCTAGTTTCGCTGGAAACTGGTTTGAACTTTCGTTCAATAAAACTGACAATAGTTTCGCTTCTCGATGTTCGGCGAAAGAATAGTTTCGCTCGGTGATGGTAGTTTCGCTCGGTGATAATCCGGCGAAACTGCCAAACGACTTGATAGTTTCGCTGTTTGAAGGCACAGTTTCGCTGAATAAACAGCAGTTTCGCCCAGAACAGAAAACCCTCTTTTTGAAGAAGAAATGATCAGAAATCAACCCAAATCACTATGGGTTAATGATCGGTTGATTGCCTAGTGTTCAAGACACCAAAACACACAATATTCAATCAATTTCCAGTCCAAAACAAGCTGATTTCAGAATCAAATAGATTTTTCAAAGTTTACCCAAAAACACTCAAAAACACCAAAATCAAGAGCACAGAGGCTCTGATACCATATTGTTGGTCCTCACTGATCTTTATCAGTGCAAATGAAGGTGTATTTGAGAAGAAAACCAAATAAACAACACAATATAGGATTTCCAATGACTAAAATGGTTTTCTAGCCTTGAACAATCTCAATATGAACCAATAGATTGATAAATGATGATAAACAAGCTACAATATACTGAAATAAGCTCCTAGCCGTCACCAAAACTCACCAAATGAAGATTTCTTGTATTAGGGTTCAATAGGTCTTGAGAAAGTTACAATTGGCTGCACAATGGCTGCGCATATATACTGTCCAGTGAACAGTTTCGCTGGCAGTTTCGCTGGCCAAGCGAAACTGTCACTGAGACAGTCTAATCTAGGTACCGAGCGAAACTACAGTTTCGCTCGGTAGCTTACAGTTTCGCTAGCCTACCAAAATCTAACATTTACAATAAACTAAACTATTACAATGAAACTAAACAAAAGATGAATTCCTCCCTACATTGATCTTCATATTTTACCGTTTTCGAGTGGGATACGAACCACTTTTTCTTGGCATAAAATTTCAGCTCGGTTTTCGGATAACCAATCCATTCCTACTATGACGTCGAAACTACCAATCGGGAAAGGCATAAGGTCAATTCCTAAGGGTATGGCCAGCTGAGTTCTGACAGCTTACAATCCTTAATTATCTGAGTCGTATCATGAAGTTTACCATTTGCTAGTTCTACCACATATTTAGCATCTAAGTCGATCGGTTTAGCATTTATTATTCTAGCAAATTTAGTGGAAATAAAGCTTCTTTCAGCACCAGAATCAAATAAAACAGTAGCAAAGAAACCGTTCAAAATAAATTTACCATTGATCACGTTGGCGTCATTGCGAAAGGCTGCGACCCTGGCCCATGACGAAAGCTCGACCTCTACCATTTCCACCATTACCGTTTCCACCATTGCCATTCCCATTACCATTACCTCCGCCGTTACCATTCCCACCGTTATTTCCCTGATTGCCATTACCTTGTCTTCTTAGCTGAGGGCAGTCTCTTTTAATGTGGCCTGGAGCACCACATTCATAACAATTCCCGTTACCGTTACCCCTGGGAGCTTCATTGTTGCGGTTCTGACCATTGTTTCCATTGCCCCGATTGTTCCCATAGTTGTTCCCTTGATTGTTGTTGTTCCTCCTGGGGCGGTTTTGCTGCTCGGGTAAAGTTGCCCAACAGTCCTTCGCTTCGTGGCCTCCCTTGCCACACCTTTCGCAGCTCACATTCTTCCTACAATTACCAGCATGATGCTTTCCACACCTGTTGCACAAGGGCAGGTTACCCCTGTAGTTGCTCTGACCATTTCCGCCCTGGCGGTAGTTGCCACTGTTATTCCCAGACCTCTTGCTTTGACCTTGGGAGTTATAGGACCTCCCAGTGCTGTTTCCAACACTCTGAACATTCATCGAGTTTTCAGGAGCTTCATCATCAGCTTTTCTCTTGCCACTAAGGGCAGTCTTCTCGGTGGCTTTCGCAGGTAGTGTACCTTTTTCGACCTCTTGATCAGTGAGTTTGTGAGCCAAACGAATGGCTTGCTGCACGTTTGCGGGGTTGCTGGCAGTCACCAATCCCTTGATTTGAGGCGCGAGGCCTTCCAGGTAACGCTCGATGCGTTTGAATTCAGCGTCAACCATTGAGGGGCACAAGACCTCATACTCGTGATATCGTGCAGTGTACTGTTCAACTTCAGACCCAGACATCTTCAAATTCAGGAATTCGCCTTCAAGCTTCTTCACTTGGTCGCGGGGACAGTATTCCTCCATGATCAGCTCCTTAAATGCTGCCCACTGCATGTTGTTAGCCGCGTCTAGCCCAACCATCTGAATTTCGGCGTTCCACCAGGAGAGTGCAGCTCCTTCGAAAGTACCAGTAGCAAACTTAACCTTGCTTTCAGCTGGGCGATTACCACATGGAGAATGTGACAGCCCTAAAACTTTTGCTTTCTTTCCCCAGCGACGATAGCAACGACGACAGCTGATGCTGCGAATGCTACGACACAAGAATAATTTTCGGGACGAAAATTCCAATTTCAGGGGAATGATGTGACACCCGAGAATTTCAAGGTTAACTTCCGTTAGACAAACCCGTTAGTTACGTTATAAGTAGCTAATGCATAACTAGGCCGAATACGTCCACGACCTTTGGTTGATCACCGAACCGTCCATATGTGTTATGTGTTCATCATTGATTGTCTTTATGTGCAATGTGATTTAAATACATGACTTATTATTGTGAATAGCATGATTAATTGTAAATACTTGATTATGTGAAAATTGCCTAAATTTGGTAGTCAGCGAAACTACCGAGCGAAATTACAGATTCGCCCGGTAGCAGGCTAAACTGATCAATGTGTCCGAGATCAGAGCCAGTTTCGCCAGTCAGCGAAACTGCCAGCGAAACTAGCTCCTGATATAAATAAACTTAATAAACCCTAAGTAGCCTCATTTGCCTCATTACACAACACACACACACTCTTTTCTCCTGGAGATTCTGGTCAGCCAAGAAACCATCAAGAATCATCATCTCAGCCTTGAGACAACACCCATTTGGATCCTAGATCAAATCGTGAGTCCCAAAAACCATGTTTTATGCTTTTCTATATGTTTTCTTCTTAAAGCATGCTCAAATCTTCATGTAACTGCTTGATCTCTTGATATGTTGCTTTAGGATGCTAGATCTACCATAAAGTCAGAAACTTTACGTGTAAAAACAAACCATGATGATGATTTATGCTAGAATAGGTCTTTTTAGGTTAAAATGTGCTTTTTGGTGATTTGATGACAAAATGCATGTTAAACGTGTTAAAGTTGCTTGATTTATGTTGGTAAATGCCTATGGATGCTAGATAATGAATTGCATGTATGATCAGAAGCTGTTAGGTTGATTTTTAGGCAAATCCGTATGTTTTTCGCGACCAGCGAAACTGTGTGTTCTCTGGGCGAAACTAAGTAGCGAAATTATATCTCCTTCCAGCGACACTGACCAGCGAAACTATAGTGTCGCCGGGAACCTGACCAGACCAGCTCGAGCGAAACTATCGAGCGAAATACCTGAACGAAAGTTCAAACCAGTTTCCCTGCGAAACTAGGCTAGCGAAACTGCGTCAGCAGTTTCGGGCGAAACTAGCCTAGCGAAACTGTGTTACCGGGCATTGCCTAGCGAAAGTGCTGCCCGTGCACCTAGCGAAACTGCCTAGCGAAACTATGCTAGCGAAACTAAGACCTGACCTAAAAACCAAACTTGTGAAATTTGCTTAAGTGTTATGCCATGACTTACATGATTATGCCATGATGAAACATGTTTGATATCTGATTTATATGAACCCTTGTTTATGATCAACCATTGGTGTCGTGTGTCGGTATGTCGAGTCATAGTTGCAACGTGCTATGTTATGGGCCATAGTGACGTTAAGTAAAGATTAGACACGAAACTAATACTTAAGACCTAAACGTGTTCTAGGTCTTCGTTAAACAACAATATTCGGATTACTTGAAGTGTAGCAGTGCAACCAAAGGTGAGTGTCACTAACCCGCTTACCGTGAGTCCGTTGGGCCACACAGAATAACTTAACGAAAGCAATGCTGATAAACTCGAGAGTGCTAGGCACCTCACTGATAAACTTGAGAACACGGGATGCTCGGCACCCACTTGATGAACTGAAGTGTTTTATGGGAACACTTGTGAATTCTGATCAAACTGCTTTTGAAACAAAACTGAAAACATTTTAATATGGCTAGTGTAGGTTAAAGTCTAAACCATATGATATCACATGTTTTCTAAGGATGCCTTATAACTTAAAAGTCCTCAACTTAATTGTGCCATTAATTTGTGAAAGCGAGGGGATGTTGGGTAGATCTACTGGAGTTTGACAAACTCCGCCCCGTGGCACGGGGAGTGCACGGAGGAACAATATCAGCCTATTTGACCGTGGTCCCGAGAGGACACGGGGGAGGCAGAAACCGCGATGACTTGGTCCGCACCGTACGGGATGGCTCGGCCCCCACAAAATAAGTCAGCTTTGGTACAAACTTCCTTAGAGCATGGAACAACGGATTAGCTACCCGCGATATCGGTTGAGTCCTTTAACTTTACGGAACTAGTACATACCCGATGACGTGGTCACGGACAAACCATTTATAAACTGAGAATTAAATACGAGCATTGCTTTTCACAAATAAATATTTTGTAAGTACATTTTGATACGAACTAATGATTATGAGACCGGGCCAATGCATGACAAGCCCACTGTGAACTCACCAACCGTTAGGTTGACACTTGCGTGGTTTAAACTTTTGCAGATCGCTAAGGAGTATCCGGAGCGGGTTGGCATGGCACGTGAAGACCTTTATTTTAATTGAACTATTTGGGAATTTAAAACAAAGTTTATGTAAAGCACGTGGTTAGTGCTGAGACAAATATTATTTTTCCGCTGCGTATGTAATTGAAGACTTTGATTTATAACTTGTGTTTGAACTAACCCTGATTCGTTTAGTATTTGTAACTATGGTTGTGGATCCTGGTCTAGTCGCGCCCCTTAACGGTATAAACTCCGTTAGTGGTAATTTGGGGGTGTGACAGAGAAGACCTTCTCGGACTTCTCAATCCATCGGAGGAGTCCTACAGCTCCTTCTTCGCCGGAAAACGTCATCGGCTTGCAGTCCATGAAAGACTTGTACGTGCAGTGGTGTTGGTTTCCTGATGCATAAATAGTTCGGACTTTTAAAATTAAACAGGTCATGATATAATTGCTTTGTGCCTTAACCGGCATAATAGTTACCCTGTGCGGCATATGCAGCTTGGACGGCTGCCACCGCGGCTTGCACATGTTCAGCAATCATTGCTTGCAGCTGTGCAGGCGTCATGTTTATACCGCCTCTTCCGTTTCCTCTTCCAGACATCTTGCTGAACAGTTAAAGTAGCCAGTGTTCAGTCACAGTTATATTTTTATACATATCCCATAATATGTATATTAGCCAGTTCCCGTTATCCCACTATTAGTCCAGAAAAATTTTCGTGCAAATTGAGGCGTCGTCGAAGAACGTCGTAAATGCTATCGTCGAAGGTCGGCTTCCCATAAAGTCACCGTCGGCGTAGTCGTCGTAGTAGAAATCAGGACGTAGCGTGTAGCATCGTTTCGTTGTCGCTTTCCCCAGAGTAGTGTGCGTATTCGCAGTCGCATTTCGTATTTCGTGTGAAAATTTCCTAAGGTCTTTCCGTTAGACTACTTAGACACGGTCTATATATATACTATATATATATATATATACATATATCTGTACGTACTAAGCTTTTACTTACACAGCAGAGCGAGTATCCCAGGTTGGCACGTAAAAATTTTGTCTTTGGGAATTTGTTTGTTTGTTTTGTAACCAAGGTTTTCAAGTTGCAGTTTCCAAATCGTTTTCAAAAATGATTCCAGTTCTCTGCAACCTATGGCTCTGATACCAATCTGTCACACCCCCAAAATACCACTAACGGAGTTTATACCGTTAAGGGGCGCGACTAGACCAGGATCCACAACCATAGTTACAAATACTAAACGAATCAGGGTTAGTTCAAACACAAATTATAGATAAAGTCTCAGATACAACGCAGCGGAATAAAATATTGTCTTATAGCACTAACCACGTGCTTTACAAAGTTAACATTGTTTTAAAATTCCCAAGTTAAGTTTTAAACAGAAATAAACGTCTTCTTGTGCCATGCCAACCTCCAGCGGATACTCCTTAGCGATCTGCAAAAGTTTAAACCACGCAAGTGTCAACCTAACGGTTGGTGAGTTCACAGTGGGCTTGTCATGCATTGGCCCGGTCTCATAATCATAGTTCGTATCAAAATGTACTTACAAAATATTCATTTGTGAAAAGCAATGCTTGTATTTAATTCTCAGTTTATAAATGGTTTGTCCGTGACCACGTCATCGGGTATGTACTAGTTCCGTAAAGTTAAAGGACTCAACCGATATCGCGGGTAGCTAATCCGTTGTTCCATGCTCTAAGGAAGTTTGTACCAAAGCTGACTTATTTTGTGGGGGCCGAGCCATCCCGTACGGTGCGGACCTAGTCATCGCGGTTTCTGCCTCCCCCGTGTCCTCTCGGGACCACGGTCAAATAGGCTGATATTGTTCCTCCGTGCACTCCCCGTGCCACGGGGCGGAGTTTGTCAAACTCCAGTAGATCTACCCAACATCCCCTCGCTTTCACAAATTAATGGCACAATTAAGTTGAGGACTTTTAAGTTATAAGGCATCCTTAGAAAACATGTGATATCATATGGTTTAGACTTTAACCTACACTAGCCATATTAAAATGTTTTCAGTTTTGTTTCAAAAAGCAGTTTGATCAGAATTCACAAGTGTTCCCATAAAACACTTCAGTTCATCAAGTGGGTGCCGAGCATCCCGTGTTCTCAAGTTTATCAGTGAGGTGCCTAGCACTCTCGAGTTTATCAGCATTGTTTTCGTTAAGTTATTCTGTGTGGCCCATCGGACTCACGGTAAGCGGGTTAGTGACACTCACCTTTGGTTGCACTGCTACACTTCAAGTAAATCCAATATTGTTGTTTAACGAAGACCTAGAACACGTTTAGGTCTTAAGTATTAGTTTCGTGTCTAATCTTTACTTAACGTCACTATGGCCCATAACATAGCACGTTGCAACTATGACTCGACATACCGACACACGACACCAATGGTTGATCATAGACAAGGGTTCATATAAATCAGAAATCAAACATGTTTCATCATGGCATAATCATGTAAGTCATGGCATAACACTTAAGCAAATTTCACAAGTTTGGTTTTTAGGTCAAGCCTTAGTTTCGCTAGCATAGTTTCGCTAGGCAGTTTCGCTAGGTGCACGGGCAGCACTTTCGCTAGGCAATGCCCGGTAACACAGTTTCGCTAGGCTAGTTTCGCCCGAAACTGCTGACGCAGTTTCGCTAGCCTAGTTTCGCAGGGAAACTGGTTTGAACTTTCGTTCAGGTATTTCGCTCGATAGTTTCGCTCGAGCTGGTCTGGTCAGGTTCCCGGCGACACTATAGTTTCGCTGGTCAGTGTCGCTGGAAGGAGATATAATTTCGCTACTTAGTTTCGCCCAGAGAACACACAGTTTCGCTGGTCGCGAAAAACATACGGATTTGCCTAAAAATCAACCTAACAGCTTCTGATCATACATGCAATTCATTATCTATCATTCCTAGGCATTTACCAACATAAATCAAGCAGCTTTAACAAGTTTAACATGCATTTTGATCATCAAATCTCTAAAATAGGTTCAAAACCCTAAAGTGACCTAAATTGCATAAATCTCTAACATGGATGGATTTCACACGTAAAGTTATCAACTTTAGTACAGATCTAGCATCCTAAAGCATATATACAGAAGATCAAGCAATTACATGAAGATTTGAGCATGCTTTAAGAAGAAAACATATAGAAAAGCATAAAACATAGTTTTTGGGACTCACGGTTCGATCCCCTAGCTTGGTAGATGATGGTTTGGGGCTGAGGTCTCGGTTTCTTGATGGTTTTCTCGGCTGACCAGTTTCCAGAGAATAGTGTGTGTGTTTGTGATGAAATGAGGCAAATGGAGAAACTAGGGTTTATTAGGTTTATTTATATCAGGGGCTAGTTTCGCTGGCAGTTTCGCTGGCCAGGCGAAACTAGCTCCGGTCACGAGTGCATTAATCAGTCTAGCCTGCTACCGGGCGAATCTGTAGTTTCGCTCGGTAGTTTCGCTGACTACCAAATTTAGGCAATTTTCGCATAATCAAGTATTTACAATTAATCATGCTATTCACAATAATAAGTCATGTATTTAAATCACATTGCACATAAAGACAATCAATGATGAACACATAACACATATGGACGGGTTCGGTGATCAACCAAAGGTCGTGGACGTATTCGGCCTAGTTATGCATTAGCTACTTATAACGTAACTAACGGGTTTGTCTAACGGAAGTTAACCTTGAAATTCTCGGGTGTCACATCATTCCCCTGAAATTGGAATTTTTGTCCCGAAAATTATTCTTGTGTCGTAGCGTTCGCAGCATCAGCTGTCGTCGTTGCTATCGTCGCTGGGGAAAGAAAGCAAAAAGTTTTAGGGTTGTCACACCTTCCAAGTTTTTATTCCCGGTAATTAATTAAAATCATAGGTGGCTCGTGATACCACTGTTGGGTTATATAACAAATTATCACACGAGTACGCAGCGGAATTAATCCTATGAATTAATCTAACTAACCGGATAGAACATGTTTACCTTATGAGCTCGGATTGACTTGATCTCTTGGAGGATTTAACGCAAATCCCTCTACGATCGCACACACGACACACCGATGTTATGTGCTAGCACTTGATCACGAACACCTCCACTCGAGATAGCCTTGGTCGAACCACACAAGAAACCGAAACCCCTTGGGTTTTTCTTGTTGCCGAATTCGAGAGAGAATAGAGAGATATTAGGGTTTTTCTTTTATCAGATAAAAGCAGCTCCTAAACCTTAAACCCTGAGGGTCTATTTATAGGTTTAAAAGACTTGATAAACAAGTTAAGGATTGGCATAGGAGCCTTTACGATTTTCGGCCCTATGGCCTATCCTTAAACCTTTCCTAATTGTAATCCAATTACAACTCTCTCTAATTACAACTAACACCCCTGTTAACAATTAACTGTCAGTTTTTAACGAAACCTCGTTAAATGTTCGTGATAAATATTAATTAACTATTAATTAATATTAATACATTTGGTGTCGAGACGTGTGACCCCGTAGGCTTAAATAATTTCCGGACATACGCTTACTATTACATGATCATATCCCTACAATGTCTCCGGTGGAATATCGTACCA
>JBCNJP010014132.1:0-11375 GCA_039602395.1 Deinandra increscens subsp. villosa | reverse complement strand
TTTATATATATATCAAGTTACAACAGTAAGGAAGATAACAACATAATCTATAACTAGATCTTATCTATAGCTATGTCAGTCTACTACCGAGTCATTCCTGATAGCTTGCCCATCTAATCTGCCCTTGCTAGAGCCCTTCCCTTGCTACTTTAAACATCACCAATACCTGACATACATGCTTTTAAAGGTCAGCTTACGCTGGTGAGTTCTAAGTATTTTAAAACTTTACCTTTCCTTGAAAGGTTTACCTCAAACATTTGGGCCTAACGACCCCTTCTTTATAAACATTTATCAGGTATAAAACATAACAGGACTATACCAAAACATTTAATCATTTATCCTTTATCAGGTATAAGACATAACAGAATTATACCAAACATTCATTTAGTAAATCATTTAATCATGTAGTACCCCAAGTACTCTGGGTCTCTCAGACCCTCTCTTGTGCAGATAATCATTAGGTATAAAACATAAAAGAGTTATACGAAATATTATAAGCAGTCATTATTTACTTACTAAGCATTGTCTATTGGAACCACGTTAGTTCCTCGGGCAACCGTCGCCACCCGAATACCTTTTCTAAGTAAGCAGCCGTCGCTACCCCGGAGAACCGTCGTTCCCCGCTTCTAGTTGCACAACCACAATCATCCTTTTCTCTAGACAATATCCGCTTAGATTAAAACATTTTCAACCTTTTTCAACCTTTTCAAAAGTCCATTTAATAACCTTTGTATTTGGACTCATAACCTTTTCAACACCGGTCCATCACCCGTATATGGAAATAAGCGTTTCATAAATATAATGTTATGGGTCTTGCATAACAAGGCTAATAAGATCATATTTACCCGACACTTAGTCCTATACATAGGCTTAGACCAAACATTCACATTTTTCATTTCTCAAAGCTTTATATAAAAGTTTCATTCTTTATATTACCCGTTTATTATAACCTTCCCGAAAAAGTAATAACAGGTAATAATAACTTTAAAACAGTTATAAGTATTATAACCTTTCCACGTATATGTATATATTAACACAAAATAAGTAAAGGCATTTCAAATACCTTTCAAGTAAACAGTTGAATATATATCATTGCATGTATATCAGCCCGAAAACATTAAAACATTTAAAACATTTAAAAGTGGGCTCATAGAACTCACCTTATTCTCTTAAGCAGTTAATTCAGAGAAAACATCCGCTATGCCTTCCAATTAAACCTAATCGCGTATTATACGGTGTTAACGCAAGGTTTAATATAATAAACATTTTCTATGTTTATTTTAATACTTCATTATCTTAATAATATTAAATTATTAAGTTCATTCCTTTTAAAAGGTCAAATGACCAAAATGCCCTTTAGGCCATTATTCTTTATCTTTTATTGATAATTATGAAGACACGCATTCCTATAAGTAAACGCTCACTCCGGGATCGCCCAGTGAGGGATGCCATTTCCCAGTTGGGATTTATGCGACACCCTCGCTTTTGCCAGAAACCCCAGTGTACAGGCGTCTACCCTTCCGGTCCGCGTGAACTTCTAAATATCCGATTGACTTGGTATTTTAAATACTTTATCATTTATCCATTTTAGCTTTATATATACTTATTATATATATAAACATAGTCCCATACCAAAAATCAAGTCTCCATACCCTTCGGATTATTTTATTTTAAACAATCATATTCCGAAACCCTAATTTCCCGTTTTTCTCATTTCTTTATCAAAACTCATTTTTATTCAAAACCGACTTAGGGTATTATCCGTTATAACATTTTATAACATGCTTTAAAATTTCAAAGCTTAGTTCATTACCGTTTACTCGGTTTTGACAGAACAGTGTCTAGAAAACCCTAATTTCAATATTAACACTTTTAAATATATATTAACATATTCTAATATATATTAAACATAAACTTTAATCCGATAATTAATTATCATTATCAATATACTTTATATTAAATATATATATATATATATATATATATATATTTAATATTTAAATTCGTATATTCTTTTAATCAATTTTATTTAAATAAAATCAATTAATAATCATATATATATTTATTTGTCTAAAATATATATTTAGATCATTTATCTCGTTATAATATGATTTAATAATAATATTTGTAATAATAACAAATATTTAACGTGATTACCTCCTTGACGGATCGTGAAACGAATCCAAAACAACCGAATACTAAAGTTGTCCGTTCTTGACAAACGAATAGTCCTTTCCAACTATTTTCTTGCCACGAGCATTTCCCCGTTGTCGGTTCGTTATTTGGACCTTGTTACGCCACCGAAAAATCGTCCGAAAGTGTAAGACGGGTTTAATATCGACACAAGTTTACACCCATTTTAACATCACCGAGGGTCATCTTTGACGACCACCAACCACCGCCACCAATCTCTACCATCCCGGCAACTCATCGACATTACCGTCTTGCCCCGTCGTCAACCGCCCGTTACCGAAAACCAATCAAAAGTATAGCGGTTCGTGACGGGTTTTTACCGGGTTTAATATCGAATCACCCGCTAACCACCACCTTCAACCTACTGTTGTCATCACCGCTGCCGCTATCGTCACCGGAGATGGCCACTGGCCCGCCGGAGTTCATCACACGGTGGAGAAGGAGGAGCTGGGTTCACGGTTGCCCGAAACAAGTAGCAGGTCGCCGGTTTGCTCATTGCTTGGTTGTGTTCATCGGAGAGGTCGAACGGGGCTGAGGCCATCACCGGCGTTCGAGGGTCGTGAGGCTGCCGCTGCGTAGAAAATCGTCGGCCGGAGGAGGCCAGACGGAGAAGAGAGGCGGGGCTCAGGCTCTGTCGCCGGGTTTTTCTGCCGGAAAAGTGAAGGAACTAGGCGGAGGTTCGCCGGATCTGTTGCTGGGTTTGCTGCTTCGATTCGTCGGGTCATCGGGAAAACGAGGGACGAGGAGGACTCGTCGCCGGTTGCTGCTGCTGGCTACGTTGCCGGAGGGGAGCCGAGTTTTGGCCAGAAAAACGGATGGGGAAAGGTGATGGTTGGTGCGCCGGGAAGAGAGGGACGAGGGGGAGTACGGCGGCTCACTCTCTCTCTCTATTTCTTTCTATTTTCATTCTTTCTCTCTCTCTTCTTTTCTTATTCTTTTGTTTCTCATTCAGTGTTATGATTTCAATTCAATTGTGAATTGTGTGTGTTTGTATATATTTGCATGCGTATGTATGTAATATATAGTATAAATTTTAGTTAAGTAATTTGAATCGTAGAGACAACGTAATTCAACACGTATAGGATGACTAAGGTTTTCAAACGATGAATCACATCAAATATTTTGACAGACAGAAGTTTAAGAAGTAAGGATCAAGCAATCCTTTTTAATAGGGTATAATATTAATAAGTAGGTATTATACACGCTACTCTGAACCCGTTAAAATAATATAATATTTCATGAACGGATTATAAAGTTTCCCGAATATCTAAAATATCATGGGACTCCAATAAATATAATTATTATATGTATTCTTCGGTTATAACGTTAACCGGTGAGCGTTCGGTCATTACGCGGTAGAAAGCGCGTCTAATCAGTGTCGCGATCTCGGCCGTTTGACAGACCGAATACGTCTTCTTGACTGAAATTCTTCATAGATATTATAATAATTATTTATACTTTGCCGAGTCGTTAAAATCATCTCGAACGGCTAACTGAATTGGTTTTGGTTATTATGGCGTAACAACAACGGTTACCGATTCCACCGTTTTTCGTGCCGAACATCGTGAATATATTTTATAATGATTATAAATCATGTATTTAACAATACCTGATATTCTACTTTCACTTCGGTGTTATTTTAGTGACGTTCGTGCTTATATACGGTTTATTACAACCCGGGCCCAAATCATTATTTTGCATTTTCTCGCTTCGTTATAACTCGGATTTCAGATCCGTCTGCGCCTACGATCTTTATTTTTCGTTATCTATTATATTCTATAATTTCGCCTCTTGACGTTTCCTCGATTGTCATGTCGAATATCCGTATGCAATCGTGGCGTTTCTTTATTCTACGTATATATATTATATCACGTATATTTCAGCTACTTAACAAATATAGCACACGTATATAATTTAAGTCATAAAAATTTGGGGTGTTACAAATATAGAAAAAATGGGCACAAACATAATTTTCTATTTAAATTAAGATGACATAATAAGTTGATGTGACATTACTATCTACTTCCCCACTTCATTTTATATCGTTAATAACTTTTTATGCAATAATAATTTTAAAGAAAAATCCATTAAATAAGACGTTTTTTAATCTTTAATTCGGGAGTACTCTTAATTCGGTTATAGTCGCGTTATTTTTTTATGAAATTTTTCCTTAGTTTTTAATGTATGTTGTTACATGTAGGTAACGAACAGTTACATATTTGTAGCGTACAAATACATATGAGTAACGCACAGTTACATGTATGTAAAATATTAAAAAATATCTCCCTCATTGATCAGTATATCACATTTTCTTCTCTCTCAATTTCCGTAAACATATTATCTATCAGGTAAATACCCAAACACATTTTCCGCAAACACATTTTCTTGCTGCAACCACGTAGCTGGTTCTTACGAACCTGGAAAATTGTGTAACAAAAATATAAACAAGTATTTACATGGTTGCATGCTCGTAGTCATATGCTACATTGGTGTTGTTGTCTATATTGCATGATCGTAGTCATCTATTACATGGTTGCATCTTCTTACATATACGTTACATTTTCGTAACAGAGTCCTACCAACTCTTAAGAAAAGGTTACCACCCGTCGAAAAGTAAAACCATGATAGTACTATCACCAAAACAATACCAAGATCTCAAAATTACACTCTGGTGTAATTTTTTTAATGTATGTTGTTACATGTTGGTAACAAACAATTCTCTCTAATTTTCCGTAAACACATTATTTATTAGGTAAATGCCCAAACACATTTTCCGCAAACCATGATAGTACTATCACCAAAACAATACCAAGATCTCAAAATTACACTCTGGTGTAATTTTTAATGTATATTGTTACATGTTGGTAACAAATAATTACGTATGCCTTGCGAACATATACATATGTGTAACGAACAATTACACGTATGTAAAATATTAAAGCATATTAATATTTAAATTCTATCTCATTGATCAGTATATCACATTTTCTTCTCTCTAATTTTTCGTAATCACATTATTTATCAGGTAAATGCCCAAACACATTTTCCGCAAAAACATTTTCTTGCTACAACCAGGTAGTTGGTTTTTACGAACCTGAAGCATTGTGTAACAAAAATGTAAACAATTTTTTACATGGTTGCATGCTCGTAGTCATCTGTTACATAGTATTTATTGTCTATATTGCATGATAGTAGGCATCTTTCACATGGTTGCATCATATTACATATACGTTACCTACCAACTCTTAGGAAAAGGTTACCACCCATCGAAAATTAAAACCATGATAATACTAGGACCAAAACAATACCAAGATCTCAAAATTACACTCTGGTGTAATTTTTTAATGTATGTTGTTACATTTTTGTAACAAACAATTACGTATGCGTAGCGAACATATACATATGTGTAACGAACAATTACACGTATGTAAAATATTAATATTTAAATTTCTCTCTCATTGATCAGTATATCACATTTTTTTCTCTCTCATTTTCCATAAACACGTTATCTATCAGGTAAATGCCCAAACACATTTTTCGCAAACACATTTTCTTGCTACAACAACGTAGTTGGTTCTTACAAACCTGAAGCATTGTGTAACAAAAAACAAGTATTTACATGGTTGCATGCTCGTAGTCATCTGTTACATATTTGTTGTCTATATTGCATGATCGTAGGCATTTGTTACATTGTTGCATCTTCTTACATATACGTTACATTTTTGTAACAAAGTCCTACCAACTCTTAAGGAAAAGGTTACCACCCGTCGAAAATTAAAATCATTATAATACTAGCACCAAAACAATACCAAGATCTCAAAATTACACTTTGGTACAGTTTTTTTTAATGTATGTTGTTACATGTTTGTAACGAAACATTACCTTTGCGTAGCGACCAGATACATATGTGCAACGAACAGTTACACGTATGTAAAATATTAAAAAATATATAAATATTAAAATTTCTCTCTCATTGATCAGTATATCACATTTTCTTCTCTCTCATTTTCTGTAAACACATTATCTATTAGGTAATGCCCAAACACATTTTCTTTCTACAACCACGTAGATGGTTCTTACAAACCTGAAGCATTGTGTAACAAAAATGTAAACAAAGAGGCATATGTTTACATAAATGTTACATATCGCTACATGCTCGTATGCATAGGTTGCATGGTTGTTAATATCTATAATCCATGCGAGTAGGCATTTAATATTTTTTTACAGTAAACATTTAAAAAAAAGCTTACAGAAGTAAAAAAAAACTTAAAAAATATTTTTTTAAAAAACATAAAAAGTAAATTAAAAAAGAAAAACTAATTAAAAGTTTTATAAAATAGATTAAAATAGTAAAATAAAGTTAATAAGTTAGTTTAAAAAATATTTAATAAAAGTTAAAAAAGTTAAAAAACGTAAAAAATAAGTAAAGAAAAGTAAAAAATATTTTATTAAAAAGATAAAGAGTAAATTAAAAAAAACTAGTAAAAAGCTTTTAAAAAATAATTTTAAAAGTAAAAAAAGTTAAAAAAGTATTAAAAAGTTATTAAAAACATAAAAATTCAAAGTTAATATAAAGTTTTAAAAAATTGTTAAGAAATGAAAATAAAAACGTTTAAAAAACTTAATAAAAATTAGAAAATATTATAAGTTTAAAAAAATATAAAAAAAAACGTAATAAAAACATAAAAGAAAGTTTTTAAAACAATTAATCTTGAGTAATCAAGATATTAATAGTTAATAATAGTTTAGTTAATAAATAAAAGGTTTTGTCTTTTAGTAATATAGCTTAAAGACTTTATTACCTTTTTTAATTTAAATAAATAAAATGGGCTAGATTCCAAATGTGTGACTAGAAAATGTTCTCATTGTTCCCACAATAATAAAAGGTTCTCAAATAATATTAATCTTATATATATATATATATATATATATATATATATATATATATATATATATAAGTATTTGGTGGAAACCCTTGTGAGTTATGAAAACCCCACAAAATCATCTAAGGGTTGTAAGGCTATCCACGTCAAGGTTTTAAAAACCGGTTCGAACCGGCCGGTTCGACCGGTTCAACCGTCACCCGGTCACCTAGCCGGTTTTTTAACATCCGGTTTTATGGGTTTAACCGGACCGGGTTAGACCGGCCGGTTTTCCGGTTTTGTCCGGTTTTTTCCGGTTCAACCGGTTTTCTGATTTTTTTTTTTAACTTTTTTTTTTAAAATTATTTTTTAAAGTTTAAAACTTATATTTTCTTATGAAATACATATTTGATATTATTTTTGAGTGGATTATAATTGTATTTTAACTACTTTTGTTGGGGTGTACAAGTTTATTAGCATTTTTATAAAAGAATATATATAAATTCCCTAACCGGTTCAACCACCCGGTCTAACCGGTCCGACCGGTCGAACCGGTCCTGGAAGATTTTCCTGTTCAACTAAAAAACCGGTTTTTAAAACATTGATCCACGTATGACATTTCTTGTATATGCAAAAGGGCATTATGGACTTTTTCCCTTGATCCAATCTCTTCAACAACAGTTCACTTTCCCCCACTTGTATCTTCCCTGCAAAAAGTTGGCTTAAAACCCTAGTTTAACCCATTTCAAAATTTTCATCCGCTTTGAAGATCCAAAATTTCAAAACCCAACCAACACACAATGTTAAGCTCGCCGTCATTATCATCGATCGTTGACATGTTAATCATGTTCTCAAACCCTCAGTTGATCCACCACCACCTTGAGTCATCGCCATCTTCGACCTAAAAGAAGCTGGGTTTAAAAGAGATCGAAAGAAGAAGAACAAGGCCAACGCAGTCGCGCTTCTAGGGTTTAGAGAACCAGATTGTGACAACCCGTACTTTCCAGGTATACATTAATATTGTAATTACATGCAATTAACTGTGATTCTATGTGTATTAGACTTAATTCGTCCAAATTAGGTGACTTTACGTGCAAACATAGACAACATAGGTCCGACAACCATTACCCGTAGTGGAAATCAACTTAAGTTCTGAATTCATTCAAGATGGAACTTCAATAACAAAAAAAATCATAAACATTGTTTTATGAAAATTAAATATAAAATAAACATTTTATATTTTTCAAAAACTATTACGTAATAACAAACGTAATTCAACGGAACGTTTATTCAAACGACAATTCAAGTCAAACAATTATTAGTTTTATTCCTAAGACTATTTCTATGTCCAAATTATATTTCCATCAAAAATAAACAATTAAATATTGTCGCCAAAACATTCAAACAAAAAACGCTTATGTCAAGGAAAACATCTAATTCTAAATTTTAGTTCATCATTGTACATAATTCCATGACAAACAATCGAGCCAAAAACCGATTTTTTAACCGTTAATCCATTTGACTTAACCGAAGTGTCGTTGGACTCGTTGGATCGACCCGGACTCAACCCGACCCGACCCGAGACCCGATTCGGCCCCACCGGCCCAATTCTTTTCTTTTTTCTTTCCCGGGTTCGAGCCCACGGCTCACCCTCTCTCTTTCTCCTATCGTCCCGTCCCGAGTTCGACCCTCGTCCCTCTTTTTTTCCCTTTTCCTTTTTCCCGGTTTTCTTTCCTCCCTCTCTCATTCGGTTCCAACCGAATCCCCTAACCAAACCAACCAAATCTCTTGATCACTAGTTGGATGTAGATTCCTATGAGCACATGTTTTAAACCCTTTGTCATCTAGATACTAAACAAGATGGTTGGCCAAGTACACAACAATTCTATTAACCTTTGGGTAATACTTGTATCCACTTACACATGAGACCAACATCTCCCCTAGCCACCTCGGTGTTTCCTTGTCTCTCCTCTCCTCCTTGGCCGGTTCTAAACACCCCCAAACACACTCAAATTGGTTCATATTACACCAAGAGATCAAATGGATCAAGCCATCTCCTCCTCTTCTCTTATTCTCGGCTAGACCACCCAAACGAACCCCCTCTTCGGTTCACTTAAAACCGAGAGCAAACACCACCACTTAACCACTTCGTATAACACCCAAACACCCTCATTCTACACTTAACCATTTCAAGAACAAACACCCTCATCCTCTCATCTCTCTCTTTGCTCTCGGCCACCAAGAGAACCGCCACCACCACCATCTTTCACCATCAACCACCACACATTCTAAGCTTCTAATCACTTACTCTAGCAACGTAATTCATCTACTAATCTTATTTCATCATCTTCCTTCCATTTCCTTTCTTGATTCTTTCATGAACAACCATTCTAATCTCTTGCTTTCTTGTCAAATCCATGATCTCTCTTTCATGCATTCACCATCTTCTTCCTAATTCAAGATCACGGGTGGGTTAGGAGCTAAAGTTGGAAGCTTAACCAACAACCCATCAAGTCATATACCGATCCGGTTTAAGACTAAGTGAGGAAACCCTTACATTCTTGATTATTTCTATATTTCATATCATATAATGTCACAAATTCATGTTCATGATTTGGTATTGATTGTGTTGTTAGATGATTACTAGGAAACTTGCATGTTAGTAGCCTTATGTTCTTTGATGGAAAGACTATAATATTGTTTGAAACAAGTTCTTAAAAAATATTAAAATTACATGTATATTTATGTTAAAAGTTTCATAAATGGTGACAAAGTTTATAAATCATAACACATTATGAGTTTTGAATGTTTTGGTATGATTGTTTTGGTGGAAATACATAAACCTAATGTTTGGAAACCAAGTTTTAAAGAAAATAAATATTGTGTTAAAAATTGACAAACATGACACTTTATTTTGTGTGTCATAAAAGAGTGTCATCTTGAAAAATATATATTTTGCAACCTTGAAAACACATCATGATTTTGATCTCAAATTTGCAAACAAATTTGTCTAAGGATGATTTTGAGATAATAAAATGTCATTTTGAAGATTGACTTATAAGATCTTTAAGAAATGAGAAAATGGAATTTTTATGATTTAAATATCATTCATTTTCATGAAAATTAAGTAAAACCCCTTGTGACCAACAAATGACCACTTAGGACTTGTAACATATGATTTAGGGCTGCCAAGGTTAATTTATAAACTTACAAAGTGATTCGGAAGTTAAACACTTGAAAACGGAACAATCGGATACCGTAATAAGACTTTTCGACAATAAAATATAACTTATTTTTGAATAAAAATTGAATCTGGTCCAGAACATAAAACATACTCATTTTGACATATAAAAATGTTTCCTAAGGTTCAAAAGTGGAAAAACATGTTTTAGAAGTAAACCGGACCAAAACAGTAACTTTTGGTAACTCGAAAACGTCAAATTTTACAAGTTAAACTACCACCGGCACCCTTGGCAACTAAAGACCCTAAACCACATTAAAACAAGTCTATTAATAAATCCTAAGTTTTAAGGGAACTTAAAAAGTCATAAAACGAGTCAAATCAGTCAAACCGGTGAAACCGACTAACTACCGGACTAACCGACACTTAATTTTACCAAAATATAATTTCATATATTTTTGAAAACATTTCTTCATACAAATAAACATATTTTCAAATATTGAAATTATTTTCGTAAGACGCGACTTATACAGTGTAACGACGCACGGTATAACACGCGCGTTCGAACCTTAATAAATGAAAGTTGTTATTTATTAACTTAAAGGGTTCAACACCTTACAAATATTTAATGAATTAAATATTTATAATTTTCATAACGTTTAATGAAAAATAATCTATATTATTCAATATTTATTTTTCAAACGTAAAAATCTAACTATTATTTATTTACTTAAATAAATAATAAATTCCATCAAATTCAATATTATTTATTAGTCAATAAATAATATCCTAAGATTTCCATCACTGTCATCGAGCAATAGCAATCGAGACTTAACCTTGAACATTGAGTGACGTATTCATTAACTCATGATAGCCAAACCCTAATACGTCATAACATTATCTTGTAGACGTTTGGTATGCTAAGTTCAACCAATCATACCTGTCAGTCCATATTCAAACAAGTGAGTCTTCACGGCCCCTTTTATATTTCTGTTTTCTAACTTGGGGGAGAATTCAATGATTGCTTTTCAATTTCATTTTTGTCAGATATTATGATAACTGTAAGAAGTATTGATTTCATGTTCTTTTCATATCCCAAATCTGTGTATTCATGTTGATTCATGTTATATGCCTATGCC